>JAMWYP010000018.1:0-247519 GCA_025563575.1 Acacia pycnantha | reverse complement strand
CCCATCCCACAGCCCCACCTCCAATTATTGTTGTCATTTTTTGGTCCTTAGATTTGAAGTTCTTAGTATTGAACTTCAACGGCGTTTGAATCCCATCAAGGGCTCCAATGATCAAGGACATGAGGTCTATGTTCCGTGAATTTGCTGACATGTAATATAATCATGTAACAAATGACAAGTCTTCTCTACTTTTATAGCAGAGTTGTGCATATTCAGCACATTTATGTTTTGGGATTGTTGGTGGTATAAAAGCAACCTTGTTATGTGGAATTTAAATAGCGGTTCAGTATATGAAATCAAATGCATCTACAAGAATTTGAATCTCGTCTTACAGAATATAAGTTCATTCGATGAGTTATGGTATCATTAACATGTAATAACCCCCAAATTAAGTTACTCCCTCTAGTTAGTTATTAATGTAAGGTATATTTACCTAATTTGATTAGATTAAAGAAGTTAGTTATATTAGTTAATATGACGTGTATTTTCTAAAATACATTAATCATTTTCTTTAATTCTTTAATTCTCTCTCGTCTTTAAGAGAAATTCCTCTATGAATCTGGTTTGCCACATCATTTATAGTATAACCAATTAAAATACAACTTATGAGTTGATTTGACATCTCTTACATATTAGCTGGAATATTAATAAAATTAAAAGATTTGACAAGATTTATTTATTTTATTAATTTTGAAATCTAAATTAAGAGATTTATTTTATAAAGAAAAATAAAAATGGGAATTAAATTAGTAGCCAACTAGGATTAATATTAGTTGAGTTGTATTTTAACTTATTAGACCATAAATGACAAGGTAAACTAGGTTCACACAAGCATTTTCCCTAATAAGCATCAATAGAGATAAATTAGGAAAATATTGATAAATATATAAATCATGTTTTATATATATAATTAA
The DNA here is from genome assembly GCA_025563575.1 of Acacia pycnantha. Classification (NCBI taxonomy): domain Eukaryota; kingdom Viridiplantae; phylum Streptophyta; class Magnoliopsida; order Fabales; family Fabaceae; genus Acacia; species Acacia pycnantha. The sequence continues at coordinate 246,605 of JAMWYP010000018.1, read as the reverse complement.
CATTAACTTCTCAAATGTGTCTTATATTAATGATATGAGGAAGTATTAAGCAAAATGTTTGGACATTTCCGGATTTAAGTGAATGGAACAAAATGCAAGCATTGAAATTTTGGCAAATGTTTGTTCATGACAACAAAACCAACTACTCAATTCATATCCATTTACAAATGAAGCAAGAAAATATTGACTGCGATACCATTTTTTCTATAAAAAAAATAATCATTTAGGCGTATAATTGTTTTTAAAGTCATTTTTCCATATTATCTTGATACATGTAGTATTTTTATTTTTAAAGTATTAAGGGCAAAGAATAGATGCTTCCTAAATGGATTTGTTTCATACATAAAAGAATCGGAATCAAACGTATCTCCTTCAACTTGATACATTCAATATTTTGTCAATTGCCTTGGCGCTTAAGAAAACTGTTTCTGCGAATATAATTTCGGACGATAACCCAATTTCTGGCTTTAAAGCTGTAAAGCATTAATACTTTTAATAGAAAAAATTGACCTGTGGCTTTATTGTATCAGTAAGAATCAACATTCTTCTTCCAATTGCATTAAGAATATGTTCTAATTAAAACATGCACAAACATTTTTTCAGTGTGAACATGTGAATTTCAGATTTTATCAGTCTTGCATATTTATGGAAGTGGAGAAAAAAGGCATATTGTAGAATATATGGAAGGGGAAAGTGTTAATTAATTTATCAGTCTCATGCCGTTAGATTGAGATTCTGATTTAATGGTGAAAAAGTGGTGGTGATATTGGTAGTGACAAAAAATGATAGTGTCAATATCCTATCCCTTAAATTTTACACACGTTGTTATTATGATGTGAAGTTGAACAAATCATAATAACAATTGTCTTTCTATAGAAATCGAATCTCTATATGGGTTTCTAAATGCTTATTAATTTATGTCTATATAATATATATATTGAATTTCGCTAAATTATTGATATGATATTGTCTTATGTTTTTAGGAGTAATATTTAGTCAGAATATCAAAAATATATTATTAGATTCTTAATTTAATCATTACAAGAAATAATTTTTTAATGCAATTATTTGATAATCAATAATACTATATAATGTCTGGTAAGAAAAATACTAGTAATATATATAATGTTGGATTCAAGAGTGAGGGAGAGCCATCTATCCAAATTCACCATGTATAAGGATGGAAATAGGTGAGGCTCCTATTAGGGGTCTGTGGCCTAGCCTATTTTAAGCCTAGCCTAACCTATTTAATAAACAGACCAGATTCGGACTTAGGCCTATTGTTAAACCTATTAGGTAAATAGGTTAGACCTATTTTCATAAAGTCTAACCTACATGCCTACAAGCTTGACCTATTTAATTATTTTTTTAAATGTATTATTACGCAAAATTATATGTAACCTAATCTAAATTAATTTTGTAAATTATTTATAAAATTAATAATTTATTCTTAACCATAAGTTTCACATTTCATCATTTATTAACGAGTTTAACATTTTCATTTATCAATTAATCACATCTATTTCTCTTCTTTTTTATCGCTGGAGATGAAAATGTTAGCTCACTACCTCTCACTTGATTTATGTCATTTGATGCAATATAATAATTGCAGCAAGTTTGTTTTGGTGATGCCCAAATGAAAATGATCCCAATAGGAAGATCTTGTCTCATTTTCTGCAAGAAAAACAAGAGGTAAAATCTAGTTTTACATGTTACTTGTTATGTTTGGTTGATTTTAAAAAATATATCTCCTTAGTCAATAGATGATTGGTTTTTCTTATTCCTACTTGCTCAGACAATTGTTGCCACTACCTCTTTTCTTTCTCTTATAAACTCTTTTATTTCATATGAGAATGAATCCCTAAACTTTTAAGACATAACATAAGTATTTAAGTAGGCTTGCTGAATTATATATAAACTCAGATGCATAGACTTTAAGCCTATTTAAAAGCTTATATTGTAAGTAAGCTTCAGGCCTTTTGAAGGCTCAGGCTTAAGACTAGGCCTAAAAAAAGCCTACATACAGGCTCAGGCTTTAGATCTCTGTCGCAGACCTATGCCTACTTAGCTAAAACTTAGTCTATTTCCACCCCTAAATCCATGCATGCTTTATTCCTAGGAGGAAAAAATGAAAAAAAAAGGGTGAAAAATCCATATTTAAAAATTTTATTAGTTAGAGATATTTTTTTTAAAAAAAGTTAGAAACAGTTGAATTTGAGTACTAGTACTTTTTTTTTTTTTAATTTGAAATCTTGTAATTACTTAAAAACATATCATGTTTTCCTAACTAATAAAACTTTGGGAGAATTCCAAATAAATACCATTTAAATTTGCAAAACCCCTAGAAGTCTGTTGAATTTGTAAAAAGACTGAGAGGTACCAAGGACTTATGAGGGATATGCAGATTCGTGTGAAATTACCCTTTTACCCATAGTTTTAAATAAATCAAATAAAAATAAAAAACCCCCCAACCACCACCACCGGCGGCGGCCACCACCACCACCACCGCCGGCGGCCGGCCGGCGACCACCGCCGGTGGTGGCCGGCGACCACCGCCGCCGCCGAATATATAATTTTACAAATAAATTAATACAATATTTCATATCGAAATTGAAAAAGATACTGTAAATATTTTAAAGTTTACAAATAAATCAAAATAAATATGTATATATAAAATATATTGAGTATATCTTTTTTAGTACACTAGAGTCAAGACCTTAATATCAGTCAGTCTACAGGCTCTTTTTCCTTCTTTTGAAACCAAAAAAAAAAAAAAAAGACAAGGATAAGTTTGCTTAATAAAATGGGATCTCTTCAATTTGTTATCAATAAATAAATTAGTATGATATTTATGGGCACGTGTTTTGAGAAATTGTCTCTTGTGTACTATTCCGGAGGATTAGATTTATTCATTTTATCATTTATGCTTATTGAAGTGATACAGCAGGTAATGATGAGATATGTTAATTAATTAATTAATCATTTAGTTAATTAATTTCGTTAGAGTTAGAGAGAGAAGGGTGTATTGTTAATTTATTATCGTCAGCCACCCGTATAATTTCCCGGCCTGGCACATTCTTCCCAGTTCTCTGCTGATAGCCTGATACATATGAGAATCTGCATTGAATATGCCAGACTGACTTTATTTAAATTATTAACCATATCTTCATCATTTATTTAAATTAATTATCCAGCAATCCCAACAATTCTCTCATCATTGATGCAGTTTAATTTCAATAATATCTCTGATATATAAAATCCGCGCGCTTTAGCTCCAAATAATTATAGTTTAGGCTGGAAGCTAAAAAGTGACATCACATGTGCAGGTGCTGAGGACTAGAAATAATTAAGAAAAAGTCACTTGAAATCACTAGGGTTGGTGAAAATATTTAAAACATCACTGAATTGAATCGCTATGGTAGCTGGCAAATTGAACTTGCAATATACTCGACTGTTAAGAATATAACCGTCGTTTCCCAATACCCTGTTAAATTAACCATTCATCTATAACTATATACTTTCAATTCGACATTGCTTCCAAACAATACTAAGTGATTAACAATTAGTGTGAGCAAAAAATATTTAAAACATATCTCAATCGCTATGGTCAAGCTGGCAAATTGAACTTCTCATAATTATTACGTACTCTCCTCATCAGTGTGCTTATTTCTCAGTTAGTACTTGATAGGATATTTAGTAATTAATCTTATTTTGATATAATTATGAATGACCGAATATATATTTAATATAAATATGAAAGTTTTTTATTTAAATATGGGTAAAATCAAAAGATTATTTCATTATTATATAAATTTAATATTTCAATCAACCGTATTTAATTAATTAATCTTCATCGTCTAGAAATTTAAGCTCGAAAATCCTTCCATGTGGTTTCTCTCCTCTCCTAACAACAACAACTAAACCATATATGCATTATCAAGCCTAGCTAGCATTACAGTGTCCCAAGCTTCACTTGTGTTCCTCAAGAAAAACTCTATTCTACATTCTTTCAACCAATTTCTTTCCTTAAATCTACTCCACTATAAAACAAGTTTCAAGCTTAAAATTGGCGCAATGTTGCAAAAGTGCCTAGTGTAGGTTCTGATCATACGAGTTAGCAATCACAGCGCACAATCAACACGTATTTATCAGCATCCAAATCAGTTAGCACGGTTTAATTTGCCTAATGCCTCCCCCACATATCAATGCAAAGGGGAAGTTTGAGAGGGAGCAAGAATATAAAAGTCAATGTGAAAAAACCACATGTTTGCAACGTGTACATTGAGCAGGCGAGACAAAGGGATGCACCGATAGTGCTAAGAAACAGAAAGTTTGAAAAGGGAAAATTTTTGTGCAGTCTTCGAGTTCAAGGAAATAGAAAAAGGAGAAAGAAACGGAAAATAATGGATGCTGATAAATCAACCACGACCAGGTGGGACTGGGGCACCGGAGCTGGCGCCCTGACGTCTCTGTCGAGGAGGAGCGCTGGTGGCAGTGTCCTCCAGGGAGGAAGAGTCCGTGGCCACTGTGAAGTGAATGGACAAATCGGAATCGGAATCGGAATCGGAGAGAGTGATGCTGGTGGCCGCGTCGAGGTCAGTAACAAGGGCTGGGTTGGCAGGCGGAGGAGAATGCAAAGGGCTGTCTGGTGGTGGCGGAGGCAAGGGGTTTTTCGGTGGTGGCGGAGGTAAAGGATGTTCTGGTGGAGGCGGTGGTGAGGGGTTTTCTGGTGGTGGCGGAGGCAAAGGGTTTGCGAAACCAGGGGGCGGTCCAGGCTGCCATTCGATTAAGGCGGGAGGAGCAGGTGCAGGGAGTGGTGGAGGAGACTGAATCCAGCGGACGGGTCGGGGGTAAGGAAGTTGAGGGGCGACCCGGCCGCGCCTCGCAGTCTGCTTGAGGCGTGGCATGGCGGAGGGAGGAGGCCTAGGACGTGCGACGGGAATGGGGGAGAACAGAGTGGAAGAAGGGATGGTGGTGGCCGGTGCCCGGTGGGAAGGGAGCGGGCAGCGAAGGGGCGAAGTGAAAGTCCTGGTCAGTGGCGGATCTTGCTATAATAAATATTTGGGGGGTGAAATATATACTCATTAACTAATTAATAATTTGTTTAAAATATTCAGAATTATAATAAAAGTATTTTAACAATTTTATTGTAGGGTTAAGGGGCAAAAATACACATATACTTTACCTGAAGGAGCGTTCAGCACCATGTGCTTTTTTTGGAGCAAAAGTACCCATGTGGTTACAATTTAGAAGCAAAAGTCACATAAAACATTGAGACACATGACGTTGACCGTTAAGTTACCAAGGTTGACCATTAATCCTGATGTGTATGATGATTTGGAGTGATAAGAAGCCAATTGGGAAAAAAATTGCTGAGTAGGAAGCTCACGGTGCCTAGTGAGCAAAATTGGGGAAAAACAAACCCTAAAAACATGAATTGGGGCTTACGATCAAACTGATCAGACAAAATTTCAAATCCACTCTTATCGAGCCACAAAAGAAGAAAGAAAGGAGTAGGAACCTAATCACTCCAATTCATCATACACATCAGCATTAACGGTCAACCTTAGTAACTTAACGGTCAACGTCTTGTGTCTCAATGTTTTATGTGACTTTTGCTCCTAAATTGTAACCACATGAATATTTTTGCTCCAAAAAAAGCACATGGTGCTGGACACTCCTTCAGGTAAAGCATATGTGTATTTTTGCCCCTTCACCCTTTATTGTATAAGATAACAAACCTTTCTAGTATGGATGTCATATCAATTACAAAATGAGAAGATATCATGCAATTTCAGAAGATTGCCTTTATCAAAGAATGAAAAGAACAGAGGAAATAAAGAAAGAAACAAGAAAATAATTTATCAAACTCACGAGATTTATTGATTAGGAAATCTCTTAGGTAGGAAAAGAACTCACGAGATTTATTGATTAGGAAATCTCTTAGGTAGGAAAAGAATTAAGACCAGACAAAGTAAATGTGGAGTTTTTTTTGGGGGCCGAATAAAATCAATCAATCACATTTAATGTCTCATTGTCCATTAAATTTAGTTAATTGGTTGAACAATTCCCACATTGATGAACATTATGCAGATACCAGACAGAGCAGAAGCTAGAAATTTATGGAAGGGGCACCATTGGTAGGGGGTTCAAGGGCAGCGCCCCCGAATATTTTTTTTAAACAAAACTTTAAATGCATTAAAAGATAAAATAATATAAATGAGTCATGCAACTGCAACTGTTAAATTTTAAATTGGCACAAGGCAACAAGAACATGCACAATATCTCGAAAGCTAGTTTATAGAGGGAACATACTCGTTTCCTTCGATATGTGAATTGTATCCCTCCTTTATTTCTTCCTTTGCAAGTTCTTCTAGAAGGGCTCGTTGTCGTTCATTAATTACAGTAGAAAATAATGAGCAGATCTGAAGTGAGATGATGCAACAACACTGAAAACATGCTAATGCTTACACATAAATAAGACCAAATGGGAAAATGGTGAGTATTTGAATACAAATGCCAATTTTTTGTGGCACAGAAAATATCAACTAAAGACATATTCATTGTGATCATTTGCCTATTCTCACACTTGAATATGACTCAAACGTTGAACCTATAGTAAAAATATGTCATGAAAGTAGCCATTTCCCGTTGTTATATAATATCACTTAATCAACAATGTAATCTTAAGATGCGACAGTAGGAACCTACGTGGGGAAGTTAACACGGAAGTGCACAAACTGATCTCCATGCTTACAACCATAAGGTTGCATCAATCTAAGCAGAGAAAGAAAATGCCTCAAATAAACTCAGCAACTAGATTTTGCACACCCAAATCGACACAGCAAAACAGAGAGGAACCACGGGAGAAAATCACAAGAAACAAATATGAGATATGATTGAAGAGCAATAGAGCAATCACGGTAAATCGCAGAAATTAAACTCCCAAATGAGCAATCACGGCAGAAAATCACAAGAAACAAACATGCAAGACCCAATGTTTGCTCAACCTACTGAAAAATGTTAGCATCATCTTATATTTTATTTTGATTTATAATTGTCGATTATTGTTTATTTATATAGACTAATCATTATGTGATATTATTTAGTAAATAGTTCAATACTACAAATATTTCCTGGTTCCGCTACTGGACTAGGAAGGGCTGGAGGAGCAGGAGGGGCACTGGTGTCTGTTCCGGGAGGCAAGGATGGGAGTGTCGGGGCCAAGAAGCGAGCGAAGTGGCTGGTCTGTAGCTCTTGCCAGCGGCTATCAACCGCCTCGCGCAACCACTCGACGCGCGCAACCCTGTCGAGTGTAGGGGGAATGACCAGAGGAGCAGGTATGAGCTCCGGTGGTAGGTTCTCACGGTCTGGGTAATAACGGTCACGGATGGAGAGGAAGAGGGCCCAGTTCGGGTCGACGTCGGAGTCCTCATAGGAAATGGATATCGGGGAAGGAGGGGTGGATGATGGTGGTGGGTCCGGGAGCCCAGGAGGAGGACCGGGCAGGCGGCCATGATTCCGCGAGGGGGGCGCCGGGGTAATGTGGCGAGGGCGGAGGGCGTAGGGGCGGGTAAGGTGGCTGGCGCGACCGCGCCGAGTGGTGGAGATGGTGCGGACCATGGTGATGGTCGGGGAGAGGAGGCAAGGGGTAGGGCTCTGTGGGTGGCGTAGAAGAAGAGAATGGCCGGGGAATATAAAGGAAAGCAGGTGATGTGAAGAACGAGGGGTGTCATAATTAGGGGGAGCGGAGACGATCGAAAAGGTATCAGGGCGGACGACGGACGAGAAGTGGGAGATGGAAAGGCTGAGGAGTTGAGTGAAAAGGTGGTGGGAGGGGCTTGGGATGAATTGGGCTCGGTTAGAATGGGCCGCGGGCGTAGAATACTTAGACAAAACTACATGTAACATTGGTTAGGTAGAGATTAGAGAGACATACCAAAATACCTGGGCTGCCTCATGCACAACAATGTTTGTGGCACAATGTGGGTAGCAATGGTGAAACAATGATAGAGAGAGATTTCAGGATATCATTGATAGAGTGAGAGCTAAATTGAGTGTTTGGAATGCTAATTGTCTTTTTATGGCAGGTAGGATTACCTTAGCAAAGTCAATGGTGAGTGCTACTCCTTTGTATCCTATGCTTGTTGCCAGGATCCCGAAAAGTTTGTGTATTGAAGTTGAAAGGCTCCAAATAAAGAAACTTAATTTATTGGGGCCGTGATGGTTGATTCTAGGTTTCCATCCAATTGGATGGGACTATGGGAGCAAAGCGCTAGTCCAAAGGAATACGGTGGACTTGGTTTTAGACGGCTTTTGTTTTGTGAATAGAGAGCATGTGGGGAGGCCAATTGGATGAAAACCTAGAATCGTAAGGAATATGGTGGACAAGTGATTTGCATTTATTGGTCGTGGTAATACAACTATTAAAAACGACTTTTAATATTACAAAGTGGTGGTGTTACAATTTTTTATCAAAATGGTGACTGTCTATAGAAACGACCAAAACAATAACCGGTCGAAGTATTGTAAATTTAAACGACAGAAAACAAAAGCGTTTATCTGACAGTCGTGGTATTTCATTTATTGGTCCTTGACTCCTTGTGTCGTTACAAACCAGGACCTTCGTATAAAGTTCAAAAAAAATTTCACAACCTCTAAATATGAAAGTTGTTCTACTAATTGTCTTCCCTTTCTATGTTTGTTTATTGCAAACTGTCGTTATAAAGAAGTTGTTAAATCTTTCAATTTTAATGTCGGTTTCAACGAAACGGACGTTAACATTAGCCACCAGCAATTCTATGTCTGTTTACTGTGAACTGTCGTTATCGAGAAGTCGTTAAATCTTTAAATTTTAATGTCGGTTTCAAAGAAACGGACGTTAAAATTAGCCACTGCAATTCTATGTCTGTTTATTGTGAACTGTCGTTATCGAGAAGTCGTTAAATCTTTAAATTTTCATGTCGGTTTCAAAGAAACTGACGTTAAAATTAGCCACTGCAATTCTACGTCTGTTTATTGTAAACTGTCGTTATTTATAAGTCGTTAAATCTTTAAATTTTAATGTCTGTTTCAACGAAACAGACGTTAAAATTAGCCACTGCAATTCTATGTCTGTTTATTGTGAAATGTCGTTATGTTAAAGTTGTTAAATCTGTAACTGTAACGTCAGTTTCGTGAAGCAAACGTTAGATCTTTATTTTTCATGTCGGTTTCACTGAAATGGACGTTAAAAGAAGCCACTTGTAATATTTTAACGTCCAGTTTTGTAAAAACAGTGGAATAATAATCTCACCAAAATTGCAAATATGCCACCGCCTCCATTTTAACGACTCTGTGGCTAGAAAACAGACGTTAATTGGGTGTCGTGAAATCTACCTTTTGTAGTAGTGACATAACCAATTTTTCCAAGTAGATTTGAAATACATGGGGATTAAAAAAAAGGTTAAGTTGTTAATATACTGCATTTTCTGCATCAAAGTTGATTGATTAGTTTATTGATTTATACAATTAATTATTGATGTTAATATAATTATAGTTTAGGCTGGAAGTTAAAAAGTGACATCACATAACCAGTTTTCCCAAGTAGATTTGAAATACATGGGGATTAAAAGAAGGGTTAAGTTGTTAATATACTGTTATTTTCTGCATCAAAGTTGATTGATTAGTTTATTGATGTATAACTGAAAAATTATTCGCCCAGGAAAGAAAAAGGAACATATATTATACTCTTTTTTTAAGAAAGTCAAATGTATATTGAAGAAATTGAGTACATAAAAAAATTTCATGTCAGTCTTAAAAGTGTGGCAATTCCTAAACACATTAAAATTCATGCATTATGTGACATTCCAAAATTTGGAATTTGAGAATTAAATTATAATATGGGATTAATTATGAAAAATTTGTCCTTAGTGAATTTTAAAATTAATATTTGGAATTTAAGGCATATTTTCCTATAAATTAAGGACAAATAGTTAGGGAATAATTTTGGCTCAAATATTTTATGGCCTAAATAAATTTAATTGAGAAAGAAAAATCATTAAATGGAATTAAGGATTAATTTTGATCATCTAACTAATGTTTGCAATTTAATTAGGAAATGACCAAATTGCAAACAAGCACTGCAAAAAAAATGACTTTCGGCGGCGACAAAAGTCGCCACTGAAAGTATAAAAGTCGCCACTGAAAACCCTTCAGCGGCGACAAATTGTCGCCACCTATACGATTGTCGCTAATACTTTTGGTGGCGACATTTTTTTGTTGCCACCGAAAGTATACAATCAGCAGCGACATTTTGTCGCCGCTGAAAGTATGGTATCAGTGGTAACAAATGTCGCCACTGAAACAAGTATTTGTGGCAACTTTTGTGTCGCCGCTGAAACATGTATCAGCGGCGACAAAAGTCGCCACCAAAAGTCACAATTTTTTTTTTAAAAAATTAAATGACAAAAATTCCAATGAGTTTGTAATAATTTCTAGCAACAAACTCAATGTAATTTAACAAGATGCATACACTTCAGTACAAACATAGACATCCTATAAAAAATTCCAGTAAGTTCACAAGTGTATAAAAGTGACAACATGAATTAAGAAAGAACTACATATCCAAAACTTCCAAGAACCAGAAGTAGAGTTATCTTCCCTCCAGGATCAAGCTCAGGTAGTTTCATAGATGGAGATGAACTTGATTTCAAAGTTGAGTAAATGCCACAGCCAAATCACTCTCCCCCTACCCCCAAGAGGATTCTGATTGCGAGTAAGGTAAAGGTAGGATGTTATATTCACCATCCATAAACCATATTTAACTTGCAAGAAATTCCCATCCCCTTTGAATTCCAGACTATACCGTATTTAGCAGCCTTTAACGTATGGTTGTATAGAGGAGAAAAGGGGGACGAAAAAATTATAAATAAAACTTTCAGTGGCGACACTAAAGTCGCCACTGAAAGTTAGAGGGGAAAAGGGGGACGAAAAAAATTATAAATAAAACTTTCAGTGGCGACACTGAAGTCGCCACTGAAAGTCTACTTTTAGTGGCGAAATTAAAAGTCGCCACTGAAAGTCTAACTTTCAGCGGCGACTTTTAATGTCGCCGCCAAATGTTGCCACCAAAAGTCTGTTTTTTTGTAGTGAAGAGTCTTGTAGGGAGTCAAAAGGGGTATTTTCTTCAATAAGCTCCACCTTCCTTGCATGCTTGACACCTCACATCTCTCCTCTCTTCTTCCTCAGCCACGTAAACACACCACACCACATCCATTCTCATTCTCTCTTTCTCCGGCAGCAATATACACAGCACATACACACTCACGCTCATACTCACTCCCTCTCTTAATCTTGTACGACACACACACAATCTCTCACACAAACTCCTCTCTTCTTCAGCATCCTCATTCTCTCTTCTTCCGGAAAAGAAAAATGCACACACTCCTCTCCTCCTTCCTTCCCGTAAACACCTCTCATTCCTTCAGCTTCCTCATTCCTCATCCACGGCAGAAACATGATCAACACACACACGCACGCAACCTCCTCCTCTCCTTCAACCTTCATCTCATTCCTTCATCAGCCATTTCTCAATCCTTTTCGGCCAAGTGCAGAAGAGTTCATCGGAGAATCTAAGCTGAGATGAGAGAGAGAGAGAAACTGAGATCATCGCTGAGATAGAAAGAGAGAGAGCTCATAGCAGTAAGTATTGCAGCTAGCGTGTCGGTTTTGAACTGATCTTGATAATCTTTGGCTTTGAAAATAAGCTTTCAAAATGTGCATGTCTGTTATAAGTTTATGGTGTTTGATTTCTGGAAGATTGGAATCATAGAATCAAGTTGCATGTGTTGTTTTTCACCTCTGCATACCAGTCCGAAAACAGAGCATGCTTTGCATGTCATTTTCATGGGTTAGAGGTCGAGTTTAGCCATGAAATTTTGTTAGATGAAATTTCACTCCTTAAGATTTAAAACGAGCCTTGGATCACCTTATATGGAGGTCTAGAACTCGAGATATGATTTTTGGAAGTTGGGTCATGATTCTGGAAAAACTTCTGTTATGATTTTGGAGTGATAATTTTTGAGTAGGTTAAGACCTAAGTAAATGACCTCCTTTGACCATGAAACTTTGTGACAAATAGTAAACTCTTTAAAATTTAATATGAGTCAAAGAACACGTTATTTGGATAAGTATAGAAGGAGTTCTGAATTTTTGAAAATGGGTTATAGTTCTGGAGTGATTTATGGACAGTGGTCACATTTTTGTAAACTAGGAACGTTATACGTATGGTTAAATTCTGAAACCATTTTTCCTAGAAACTAGACTTATTAAAGATTTCATAGGTTTTTGAATCAACTAATTTGGACATTTAGAACTCCAGATATGGATTTTTGAAGTTGAACACTAAAATCTGGAAGTTATATGGAACTGTTATTTTCAAGAAAGATTTTGGTTAGTTGAATGACATTGCTTTTCTGTCAAATTTGGACAAAGTGTAATAGACCTTTCAAACTTAAAAAAAAAATTCATAAATCATGTTAATTGGAGGTCTAAAACTTAAATTATGAATTTTCAAAGTTTGGTTAGAGAATCTAGAAAATTTTGATTTCAGAAACAAGTAATGTTGAATTTTTGAAAATCTGGGAATGTCTCAGCTATCAATTATCTCATTGATTATTAATATTTGAAAATAGACTTATCAAGCTTTAAGTAGGAACTGGAACCACTCCATTTGGAGTTGTATAGACCAAGATATGTTTTTTCCAAGTTCCTAGAGAAATTAAAGGCTTAATTTCTGATAAGTTTGAGAATAATCATATAAGTAGATAATTGTGTTTGATCTTTAAAGTGATAATTTCTTTGGAAAAGTTGGAAGGTTAGGTGGTTGAAATAGTAATTGTTTCATAGTAAATGGTATTCAATAAAATAAATCCCAATAGGTATACATTCATAGTCATAAAGATATAAAAGGATAAGTATTTTGAGGTGGGTCTAGAAGAGATATAACCTTAATTATTTTATTAAGATTATTATATTGAATAATGACCCATCGCTATAAAAATGTTAATTATAGAACGAGATAATTGCCCAAGCTTAAAGGACAAGCAAGTTGAAAAGAACCTTGTGGAAGGTACAGTGACGGAAAGATCAATAGGTGGTAACTTTATTTGCACATTCTTTGTATAACTATATATGTATGTTTGTATGGGGCTAGCATCACTCTTGGTTCGATTGAGCGGAAGGGCTGACCATAGGGCCAGCTTCCCGGGTGGCTAGGCAGGGCCTAGTGCATTCATTTATTTTGGGTTGTTTAAGTACCCAAATATACCTATTGGGACTTATTTTATTGAATACCATTTACTATGAAACAATAACTATTTCAGCCATCTAACCTTCCAACTTTTTCAAAGAAATTATCACTTTAAATTAAGATTAAACATAATTATCTACTTATGTGATTATTTTCAGACTTATAAAAAATTATGCTTTTAATTTCTTTGAGAACTTGGAAAAATCATATCTTGGTTTATACAACTCTAAATAGAGTGGTCCCAGTTTTGACAAGTCTATTTTCAAATATTAATAATCATTGAGATAATTGATTGCTGAGACATTTCCAAATTTTTGAAAATTGGACATTCTTCTTTTTGAAATCAGAATATCATCAATAAAGACTACTACAAATTGATCCAAATATTGATGGAATATCTGGTTCATGTAATCCATAAACACGGCAGGTGCATTGGTCAAACCAAATGGCATTACCAGGAACTCATTGTGACCATATCTGGTTCTAAAGGATGTCTTTGCAACATCCGCAGCTCTTACTCTCAACTGATGGTAACTTGATCGCAAGTCAATCTTTGAGAAGACGCAAGAACCAGAAAACTGATCAAGCATATCTTCACTCCTAGGGAGAGGATACTTGTTCTTGATAGTTACCTTGTTCAACTCTCGGTAATCAATACAAAGTCTCAGGCTTCCGTCTTTCTTCTTTACAAATAACACCAAAGCCCCCTACGGTGAAATGCTGGGTCGGATAAACTCTTTCTCCAGCAATTCTTCAATTTTCTTTTTCAACTCAGACATTTCGTTGGGTGCCATTCTATAAGGTGTTTTGGATACTAGTATGGATCCAGGCATGATATCAATGGTAAACTGCACTTCCCTTTCCGAAGGTAATCCACTGATATCTTTTGGAAATACCTCGGGAAATTCGTTCACCATTGGTATACCTTCCAGCGAAGCTTCATTCTCTGCCTGTATTGAAAAGAACACCATATGCCCTTGGCAACCCTTTTTCAGGCATTTTTCAGCCTCAATTATTGAGAGAAAATTCAGGTTCAGCTTAACATCTACATCTTTCCGCGGAGTTGGATATATAATCTTCTTTCCACTGCAATCCAACAACACATTGTTTGCCGTTAGCCAGTTTAAACCCAATACCACGCAGGGGTAAACAAATTAAATCTATCACGGATTCATGCCCATAAACAACCACCATACAATTCAAGAATACTTTAGAAGTCACAGTTCTAATACCAAGAGGTGTTGACACAACTAGATCATAGGGTAACTCATGGGTATTTAGACCTAGTCGTTCAACACAACCATACGCAACAAAAGAATGACTAGCTCCTAAATCAAACAGTGCTTGTAAGGTATTACCATAAAGAAGAATGGTACCTTGAATCATTTCAGGAGATTTTCTGACTTCCTCATGTGTCATTGCAAACACTATGCCCTGATTTTGAGGACTACTTTTTGTGGCACATTAGGGGCAATCCCAGCCAAAATGTCCTAGCTTCTTGCAGATAAAGCATATCAATCGTCCACTACAATTCCTACCAGGATGGTATTTGCCACATTGAGGACATGATCGTGACTCTGAGGGTTTCTAAGAAGCTTGCTGACCAGCTTGAGGAAATATTTTGTTACCTTCTCGAGGTTTAAACCACTAACCTTTTCTCTTATGGGGTAAATTCCCTCAGCTGGAACTACTTTGGTGGATGTTACCCTTAGTCGCTCGCAGATCATTCAGGTTTCTTTCAATAATCTGACACTCCTCAATTGCTAGATTAAGCTCTTAAAACTGTCGAGAAACTAGTTTCTCTTTGATCTCATATTTCAATCCATGTATCATCATATCAGCGCTTCAGCTTTCGTCATCTCAAAAATTCAAATAGGTAGAATATCGAGATAAACTGATAAAGCTAGCAAGGTAATCATCAAAGGTTTCATCATCACCCTGCTTGATTTTTAAGAATTCCATCTCCTTGGCGACCTTAATAGATCAGGGAAAATATTTCTTGTGAAAATTTTCTTGGAATAATTTTCAGGTGATAGGAATATTTTGGGCTCGTAATGTAATCTCCATATTCTTCTACCATTGGTCTGTATTGCCTTTCAGCTTGTATATGGCCATCTGTGCCTTTTTCTTAGCTAGGCATTCCATAACTTGAAAGATTTTATCTATCCTCAACATCCAATCCTCAGCTACTTGTGGGTCGTGATCCCCACGGAAAACGGGAGGTTGATGTTTGCAAAATTTAGCCACTTAGTTGCGTTGTTTCTTCAACTCTACTATTCCTGAGTTCATGATCACGTATCTCCGGTTGAGAGGATCCTTCACCTTGTTCCTCTTCATTCTTCTGGGTACGTTCTCTATATTCATCTTGTCTAGTTCATACCTCACGAATTTTAGTCCGTAGTTTGGTAATCAATCAGAATAACTTCTGCATTTGGTTCTGCTAAGGCAGATCCTGTCAGGTATGTTCTGTTCAGGTATATTCTGCTCAGGCTCTTGTTCCTGCCTACGAGGTCTACCTCTACCTCTTCCTCTTGCTCTTTCCAGATCAGCTAATGGTCTCACTCTCGCACCTCGTTGTTGACCATATTTCCTTTTCACCATTACGGAAAGAATTGACCATTAACATCACATTTGATCTAGAATCCTCATCTTTAAAATACTACTACAATATCACAAGGAAGATGAAGTTGTTAATACTAGGGGTATATCAGTCATTTTGCAGCATTAATATTCATAATCTGCTGTAGAGGATATTGCCAATTTCTATTTATGTTAATTAATGGTCTTACTCTCCTATCATGCAGGTTAACCATTAATAACAATTTTGTTATAAGACCTCAATTTGAGCATTCAACAGAAAACATAAACCTACTTAATTCATTCAAACCATAACAACTAAGTTCATAGTTTAGAAAAGGAAATATTAAGATTACATTCATCCAACATGAGTATAAACAAATTGTTTCATATTCTCAATAAAATCAAAGATCTTAAAGGGTCCACGATACATAATTCGAATTTTCTCCCTTCCCAAATGTCATAGTCGGGGAAGTAATGTAGTATGGTGCCAATCCATTCTTCATCACTTGCTTCTACCCATCTCAAGGCATTGTCCCAATATAATGTAGGTATCCTGTTTAGGAATGAAATGTATTGACGCTGTGGAGTCTCTTCAACTATACATGCATTCTGATATAGATCCTCTAAAAATCCTAGGAGGTCAGGATGGGGTTGCCACCAGTATCCCTCGGAAGTGTTAGCAGCTCCAGAGTCCACTGACTCGCCTACCTCATTGTCACCCATACCTGATTCCTCCTTGGATACCAGGTTAATTATCTCAGGGGTCCTTGGCTGCCTTGGGTTTGACTGTTTAGCTGTATGTATTCGACGTGTTCTGTCATACATAGTCACCTCTCTGTTCCCAGGGGGTTGGTTTATAGATTGTTCAGAATTATTCCCCTGACTTCTTCTATTACTACCTTACACACAAACACTTAACTTATTACTGATCCAAAATATATGTATTGCCTCTTCCTCCTTGCCTACTAGACTGCTCACGTCCTGGATTTGTGGAAGGTTCTGAGATTCAAATGATAAATCCCAAAGTAACAGGTTAATCTCAAATTCCAAGCATATACAATATATGTAAGTCAACCACAACAAAGCAGTCCACACAGCATATAAAGCATTCAAATTCATTCACATGTATTACCATTCATATGCAGCATGTAATACAAACAAATCATCATATGAATCAATACCTTAGTGCTAGTGAATACAATTTGGGCACTTAAACAACCCAACATACATGAATGCACTGCCACCGGGAAGCTGGCCCCATGGTCGGCCTTTCTGCTCAATCAAAGAATGTGAGCATACAAATATGGTATAAACAAAAATAAATAGTTATACAAAGAATGTGAGATTAAAGTTATTACTTGTTGATCCTTCCATCACTGTACCTTCCGCAAGGTTCTTTTCAACTTGCTTGTCCTTCAAGCTTGGGCAATTATTTTGTCCTATAATTAACATTTATATAGAGATGGGTTATTATTCAATCTAATCTTAATCCATAAAGATTATTATAAAAGCTAAATTGCTTGAAAATGAAATTATAAAGGAGCTCTTCTATATCCTTGTAAATCAAATTAGATAGTACTCGGGTAAATCCACTCAAAGGGAGGTAAGCTCGATTAAGACATATTATACTCTTTCTCCCTATCTCTTTATCTGTGGCCTCTTGCGTACGTTAGTGAGATCTCTCCCAGTGAAATCCACTACTACATAGGAAGGATTTAGCGTCCTTCTTTAACTTCTGTTTTCAAAAAATAGGCGGTGACATATATATGCATTTTTTGCTGGGATTTTGGTGCCTTTGGCGGCCTTTTTCTCAAAAGGGACGCCAAAAGACATTGGCGCCTAAGCTTTTGGTGAGTATGTTGATAAATGTGTTGCTTCTTAGGTGGTTACGTACCAGGGGAGGATTCCATGTTGGTAATGCATCAATTGAAAAGGACAAATCATCTCAAAGATGCGCAATTACACAACCACGACCAATAGAAGGACTGTATGTTTGATACCTTTGTTATATCTCATTGTAGTCTCTTTTTGTGAGATTAATGCGTCAGTTTGTATTTTTTTTCTGGATCCTGGGGGCAATAGGCAATAGAAGTGCTCTTACAACCAGATCTATCATTACGTTACAATTTGGTGTCCTAAGTTGGCCAATTTTTGTGCCCTACCAAGGAAAAGATATTGTGTAGAATTGATGCATTATGAAAAGAGAAAATGACGGCTTTTGAATAAATATATGATGTATTAGTAATTTGGAATTTAAGATAAATGGTTTGTTACTTTTGGGATTAGCTGGTAAAAAGAACAAAAAACTTTTAGCCAACTTTGGGATTAATATGCATTTCCTTTCTTGACTTGTAATTTTTAAATTTTAAATTTATTATTATCTATATATATATGCAAATAACTCCTAGACTTTTATCTTAATGGACTTACTTATTTGCCACCCGTAACTTCCTGAAATCAACGACAAACTCCCATCTCCCCCAGTGTCTGTTGAGCCAATTTAGGGTGTTGTGGGGGAGTGTAAAGGGCTTTTGATACTATGGTCCAAAAAAAATGTGGCTTATGAGATAACGGGGTTGATGCTAAATAGACAGAAGGAGCTATTACCAGCTGAAGTGTGAAATTTGGGGACCTCATTTATGATTTTGAACATTCGGAGTGTTATTTGTGAGTCACCTAAAGTTCAAGAGGGCTTCTTGCATTTCTTTCCCTTGATTAATTAGAAAGCTCTGGTAATGGTTCCAGAAACTAGTTGAGAATCAAAACATGTGATGGTCTGATGTTTTTTTTGGTGTTCAAGGTTAACTACCTATAACATGTAACAGTTAATTAAGGTTATTTGTATAATTTATCTTGTCCTACAGGGCGTTGGAAATACACTCAAAAGGCATTATGAAACATACCTTCTAGAATATGAATTAGCAATGATGATGTGGATGGAGAGTGCTGCTTATTGTGCCGCAGGTCTTTCTTCTCCCTTTTTCTTCAGTCATATTTAGATATGCTGTTGCTTTTTGCCATCGCATGCAGATTCTTCTCTCTTAAAAGTTATAACCTCCTTCCACGTTAAATGCTGAAGTTACCAACTTTCAACTAATTTAGTCTTGGCTCATGACCAAAACAAGAGGATGTTGCTATTGTGGAAATAGCTGTACAATTAGTAGCTGCCATTTAGATTTTGCGTAAATCTTTGCTTACTACTTTTGAACTATTCAACAGTAGTGCAGCCGGGGATTGGGTGAATTGTGGCGTATATGCGGCGAGTGGGCCCACTTTGGATGTGACAGACGGCAAGGTCTTGGCGCATTTAAGGTACTGCCCTAATTATCTTTGTTGCCAATGAACAGTCTGATGCTATACATCTTGTGTGAAGGAAATTGAATTTCATTACCTTTTTATTCATGTCAAGGATTCACCATATATCATTCGCAACTTGTGCAGGATTATGCAAAAACAGATGGACTAGAATATATTTGTCCTCATTGTAGTGTAACAAATTTCAAGAAGAAACCCTTAAGTGTTGCTGATAATGGGTTTTCTCAGGGGTCAATGGCTTCAAAACCCCTTTGATATAGTTCTGCCTCTCCCTTCCCTCCATTAACAAAGCCCTTACTAGCTAGTTCCTTCTTGTGTTGGAATTATCTGTAACCCTTGTGTTCTATATAAGATTATAGGATTTTAGGGGGGAAATGAGAATTTAGGTCTTAACTCTTAAGCAATATTGATTTCATTAGTATTAGGCTATCCTCCCCATCCCACCACTACAAAAAATTTGACTTTCGGTGGCGACAAAAGTCGCCACTGAAAGTCAAAAAGTCGCCACGGAAAGTGTTTCAGCGGCGACAAAAAGTCGCTGTTGAAACCGTTGTCGCTGATACTTTCGGCGGCGACATTTTAATGTCGCCGCCGAAAGTAGACTTTCAGTGGCGACTTCTTGTCGTCGCTGAAAGTACACCAAAAGCCACGGAGGCAAGAGTCGCCACTGAAAATAGGGTTTCGGTGGCGACAATTGTCGCCACTGATAACCTTTTTGGCGACGACAATTTTGTCGCCGCGGATACTTGTTTCAGCGACGACAAAATTGTCGCCACTGATAGTCTTTTCAGTGGCGACAAATAGTCGCCACCGATACACTCTTCTGTGGCGACATTTTAATGTCGCCACCGAAAGTAGACTTTCAGTGGCGACAAATGTCGCCGCCAAAAGTGACTTTTTTTAAAAAAAAAATTAAATGTAAATTGATAAAATTAAAAAAAGGATCTATTATTGATATAATTATTCAGAGAAAGGGTTACACTAATATAAGCTCCAAGAGAGCTCTCAGAGGAAAGATTGATGGGATTACAAAATAAAGAGTGATTACAATCATTGAAAAATCTTTCCTAAACTAGAACAACTAGAATTAGGGGATATGATAGAGAACCTTCCTCGAGCCACAACAGCATGAAACATCCATAGTGGAAAAAATATTATCCTGCACATTAAAGTTGAAGTCAGTAACTAATAATCATTGTCTTCTTGGAATCCAATGTATATTGCCTTCTTTCTTTAGGATATAAAAGTTTCTATACTTAAGTCATCAACAGAACTTCCATAGAAAACTATAAACTCCCATGATTTAACACTTTCTTCCATTCTTCCTTTGCAAAGACTATGTTTTTAACAAGAACTAGATCAAACTAACCAAACAAAACTTATTTTCCTTCCCAAACATTGTGGTTCTGTAGAACCCTGATGTTACATAGTTTCAAACATATATGCATATTAAATTAGTTCCCCCAAAACAATTAACTTCCTTACAGCGGTGCACTGTAGATTTGATGAATACTGGAGCAGCCTTGATACAAGATTGACAGCTTCTGAAGGCATTCTCTTGTGGAAAACCTGGATGTTACCAATTCAGTGAGTTATCTGATGCATTCATTAATCATGAACCGAATTCTTCTTTTGGAGGGGTTCGCATCATGAAGAACAACTAACCTTGTGCCATGGGTGTGCCTTAATCTGAGGAAACCTATTCAGAGTAATTTGGATTCATGCACTTTATTTCAAGAATTTCATTTGCAATATTTAAACCCTGAAGTGAAGTCCTCAGTTGACTTGATATTGATGCACGTAAGGGTTCCTGTCAAAAACCAGAGTAGCAATATGGCACAAGTAATTAAATCATGACATAATAAAGTATGACATCATAAATAAGCTTGAATTGCTCAGTTAATTTCCTTTCATCTCATTACGTGTTTCAAGACCTATATAAGACAATAATTGTATCTTATTTATTATGCCAGCACTATTTTTTCTCCAAAATGGTTGATAAACATTCAAAAGATCTTAATCTTCTCTATGTTTTAAAATCCAACCCACTAGTTCTCTTAATCTTCTCTATGTTTTGCCTAACTTTTGTAGGGGAAAATGTCGCTTATTTTCATTAAAAAAAATGGTTAATTTGAGGAAATGAAGGGTTAGGACAAGCTCATGCAAATAGAATTGAGGAAAAAAAGATTGCTTTAAGCAGCACGGTGGAATCAATTTTTGTGCTATAAGAATAGGTAGAAAATTAGGCCTTTTCCTTGCAAGTAGAAACAGAATGATATTTTGTTTCCTCCTATTTTTTTCAGTAGAGATTATCGTCACTCATCCATTAATTACCAATATCTACACAGTACAACATGTTGAGGTCTCATCTTAGTTTCAAAAGTCTTTTATGTCACCAATATTTACCAATAAACGTGTATTATATATGTAAATTTTTCCATGTCCATGTCCACAACAAAGCAAATACAATTACGGTAAATGGACAGACTTTAAAAGGAGACCTAATCACACTTTAATAATTAAAACCAAAACAAATAGCTTATCCATCACTACATTCATCAACTCCCAACATTGAATTTTGTGACCTCTAGTTATTATACCATGACAAAGAACTTTCCACTCAACATTGCAATTGAAAAAAAAAAAAACATTGAACATGATTATGTCTTTGTAAATTGTGTTTCTTAGTAGAGCATCAAGTGGTACATCAACAAGTGCAAAAGTAGGTAGTAAGATGAAAATTTGATATTTTGTCATAGCAAAAGGTAAAAAGTGATCTCTGTACAGGATAATTATCAACTAAAATCTTGCAAAGCAAAGGGAGAGAGTACCTCATTGCAAAACCGGAAAAATCCCATACATTGATCCATGTTTTTGACCTTGTAATCACTCTGAGTCTGCAATAATACATGTACGCAAGAACCTTTAACATATTTTTCCTTTTCCTTATCATTTTCATTTTTAACTAATCTAACAGGCTACAACATTAGAAGCAAATAAAGGAGGCGTGCATCAAGAATAAATTAACTAAAGAGTTTGGGCAACTTACTTATTCCTCTGGTTTAATATCTCATGTTAAAAGGAAAATATATGGAAAAGCAACAACCTTGTTGATACAATAAAACATAAAGGTCTTGTGGTTTGCTTGTCTAGTGGACCCGAATCTTTTGGGCCACAACCCAGCATTGCTTATGGTAAAAAGAATAATAAGAAACAAGTGAAGGGAAACCAGCGACATGGTGTGCAAGTCTAACTCTCACATGCTACACAGGGCAACTGAGGAGTGAAGGAAATACACAGAAAACAACATGATATATTTGTGCTGGTAGGTTAATAGATAGGACAGATAGGATTTCAATCTGGAATGAGAGCCTCTAGATCCGCAAAAGCTAGGGGCTGTTTTGAGTCCCTAGCTCAAGAACTGAAAAGAACTGATCTATTTCTCTATTTTCTCTTGCACTTGGGTAGATGTCAAATATTTCTACTAGAGACAAGATTCACAAGCAAACCGAATGGCGTCTACAAAAAATCGAGAACTAATTCAGTGGCGAAAAACCCCCCCACCCCCTCTTTCCTTCCCGCTCTTTGATCGAAGACTAACTTCTCATGATCAATCCAGTACAATTTTGCAAGCCAAAAGCTTTTCTAACACACAAGTTAATATACAAATTGAAAGAGAGAAATCTCTCACAATCCAAGGAGCCAAACCAAAATCAATTTTAAAAACTTATCCACCCAATAAAAATTCACAAACAAGGGGAAAAAACGACGGTGCAAATTGAAATTGAAATTTTTTAGGGCAAATCAAGGCTGGAGCTTCTTGTCAAGTGGTGCAAATTGAATTATTTATAGAGGCTTCAGACAAAAGTAACTTCACCGGCAAACGAAATTGAGGACGATGGTGGTGTGAGAGAAGATTCTGGTTCGAATGGCGTCTTCCTCCTCTTTGCTCTGTTTGTGGCGTCTTCCACGGTGGTTGAGGAGATCGCTCGCCGGCGACGGTGATGGATGAGGAAGTCGCCGGCGAGTGGGGGCTGAACCGTGAAGGAAGGTCGAGGATGAAGGTGCTAGGTCGACGATCGTTCGCGGCGCTGTGCTCTCTCTCTCTCTGCGTCTCTCTTTTTGCAGAAGCAGGTCTCGGGTCTTTCATTAGTCCAGGAAGAAGAGGGTCAAAGCTGACCTCAAGCCCATAGTTAAAACGCAGTAGTTTAAATAGGGACTAAACTGAAAGCTCTAAAAAGTTTTTTAAAAGGACTAAACTGAAACTTTTACAGCTTGAGCTCAAACTTCCAATTTCAAATTTAGTTCAATTTCTTCAAGCACCTACAATTTAAACCAATCGAGCCAACATCAAATCTTCCTAAGAAATAATGAATAAGATTAATTACAATAATTATGAAAATTTTACCCTTTTAAACACATTTTTAATTTCTTTTATTAATTATCATTGGAAAAAATAAGAATTTTAAAAATAATTTTAAAGATTTTACAATATATAGGTTGTTTTGATTTATAGCCTTATTGAGAGTGTTTGAATATATATGAATTTTTCACTTATGATCTTACTTTCTACATGTGGTTTTAGTGATAAGTTGGGGATATTGAGCTTAATTAAATTATATTTTATTTATTAGGGAAAAAGACAGAAAAGATATTTGAAATTGTAAATTATCAAATCAGATATGTTACCAATAGTTAATTCTTCATCTCTCACACACATATATAGGCCGGTACAAACATAATTATCATCTCTTTCAAATACACACATGTTCACTATCACAAGTGCACGAGTCGCGCCAAGTAATAAATTGATAAGTAGAGATATGGTTTCCATGAGGATTTGATTAACAAATGATCAAGCAAGAGGGTTAGTGAATTCAATTAAGTTGAGCCATGACAAATTTCAATATGGAAAGAGTGATAAATGCAACTAATTCTTTAACTTCAGTGATTAAATGGAGCCTAAGATTATTTCTCTCATTTGCATTTCATAAATCTAGATCAATTTCCTCTCTACTAGTATTTCATCAAAATGTACAATCTCTTGCTACAATTATTGACAATCAACTTTAAGCAACAACATTAATGTGACAATGCAATATTAGTAAATACCACTCTCTTCCTCTCACTCTCAAATGCACAACACACATGTACACTATCTCTCAAACTCTCTTTATCTCACAATAATCCAAAAAATTAATTTATTTTTTCATAAGAAATTACATCAATAAACATATTTATTATATAAATATCATAAATACAAAATAAATAAATAAACTAAAATTTAAAAATTAATTTTGGTTGCTCTCCACATTTGTTGTATTTCAAATTCATCGATAAGTCAGATATCATGACTTACATTAAAATAAGACAAAAAATTAATAGGGAATCCCCTATTTTTTTTTTAGCTAACATGAATAATACTCCAAGGCTAAAATGAAAAAGGGATGACATTATTCTGCAAAAGAACATAAATTAATTAAGCTGATACAAAACTTAAGCTAACCTGTAAAGAAACAATAATTTCATAAGGGAAAGTCCAAGTCTAGCAACCTCAACTTAATTTCTCAATCCTTAGTAATCCAACTCTAGAAAGGTTGTCTTTTTGTAAAGTTTGATGCCAAAACAAGGAACAAATAATCATTATTAGCAAAGAGCAATAGTCCTTGGTAGGAACATGATACTATAAACCCAAAAATTAATTTATTTTTTCATAATAAATTACATCAATAAACATATTTATTGTATATATATAATAAATTAAAAAGAAAAAAAAAATCAAAAAAAAAAAAACTTTCGGCGGCGACATTTTGTCGCCGCTGAAACATACTTTTGGCGGCGACATATGAGAGTCGCCACTGAAAGTATGACTTTCAGCAGCCACAATTTATGTCGCCGCTGAAAGCCACATTTTAATAAAAAAGAAAAAAAATTTAAAAAAAAAAGACTTTCGGCGACGACATTTTGTCGCCGCTGAAACATACTTTTGGCGGCGACATATGAGAGTCGCCACTGAAAGTAACATTTAAATAAAAAGGAAAAAAATTAAAAAAAAGACTTTCGGCGACGACATTTTGTCGCCGCTGAAACATACTTTTGGCGGCGACATATGAGAGTCGCCACTGAAAGTTATACTTAAATAAAAAAGAAAAAAATTTTAAAAAAAAAAGACTTTCGGCGACGACATTTTGTCGCCGCTGAAACATACTTTTGGCGGCGACATATGAGAGTCGCCACTGAAAGTCATACTTAAATAAAAAAGAAAAAAATTTAAAAAAAGACTTTCGGCGACGACATTTTGTCGCCGCTGAAACATACTTTTGGCGGCGACATATGAGAGTCGCCACTGAAAGTTATACTTAAATAAAAAAGAAAAAAATTAAAAAAAAAAGACTTTCGGCGACGACATTTTGTCGCCGCTGAAACATACTTTTGGCGGCAACATATGAAAGTCGCCACTGAAAGTGTGACTTTCAGCGGCGACAATTTTTGTCGCCGCCGAAAGTCAATACTTTCCGCGGCGACTCTCTTGTCGCCGCTGAAAGTCATACTTTCAGCAGCGACATTAAAAGTCGCCGCCAAATGTCGCCACTGAAAGTCCTGTTTTTTGTAGTGCACAGCCCTACCTCCAATTATTGTTGTCATTTTTTGGTCCTTAGATTTGATGTTCTTAGTATTGAACTTCAACGGCTTTTGAATTCCATCAAGGGCTCCAATGATTAAGAACATGAGGTCTATGTTCCGTGAATTTGCTGACATGTTGTAATATAATCATGTAACAAATGACAAGTCTTCTCTACTTTTATAGCAGAGTTGTGCATATTCAGCACATTTATGTTTTGGGATTGTTGGTGGTATTAAAGCAACCTTGTTAAGTGGAATTTAAATAGCGGTCAGTATATGAAATCAAATGCATCTACAAGAATTTGAATCTCGTCTAAGTTTTTCAGAATTTAAGTTCATGCGATGAGTTATGGTATCAATAACATATAATAACCCCCCAAATTAAGTTACTTGCTCTGATTATTAATATAAGACATATTTACCTAATTTGATTATATTAAGGAAGTTAGTTATACTCGTATTAGTTAATATGATATATATTTTCTAAAATACTTGATCATCTTTTTTAATTATCTTATTTTCTCTCATCCTATGGAGAAATTCTTATATGAATTTGGCTTGGTTTGTCACATCATGTAACCAATTAAAATACAACAATTCATGAGATGATTTGATACCTCTTAAATATTAACGGGCTTATTAATAAAATTAAAAGATTTTACAAGATTTACTTTTCCATTACTTGTGAAATCTTAATTATGAAATTTATTTTCTTAAGAAAAATAAAAATGTGAATTACATGAGTAGCCATCTAGGATTAATAGTTGAGTTGTTGTATTTTAACTGGTTAGACCACAATGACGTGGCAAACCAGGTTCACACAAGAATTTCTCCTTCTTTAGTTATTGTTGAATGAGCATCAATAGGAATAAATTATAAAAAGATTGACAAATATAAAAATCATGTCTTATATAATTAAAATTAATTTTTTAAATATGTCTTATATTAAAGACTTGAGTGAGTATATAAAAACAAAAAAACAAAAGACATGAGGGAGTATTAAGTAAAATGTTTGGACATTTCCGAATTTAAGTGGATGGAACAAAATATAAGCATTGAAATTTTGGCAAATGTTTGATCATGATAGTGGTTATGTCCCGCACAAAAACACGCAATATGTAGCATGTGACATTTTTTAAAATTACAGTAAGGCGTATATTTGTTTTTAAAATCATTTTTCCATATCATATGGACACATGTAGTATTTTTCATTCTTTTTATTTTTAAAGTATCGAGGGCAAAGAATAGATGCTTCCTAAATAGATCTGTTTCATACATAACAGAAACGGAATCAAACGTATCTCCTTCAAAGTATTAAGGGCAAAAGATAGATACATTATGCATAAGTGGTTTTTAGGTTTGTTTTATATATAAAGGTTGGAAATCAAACACCTAAATACCTAATCACCTGTCTTTAAAAAGAAAAAACTGTTTCTGCGAATATAATTTCGGATGAGAACCCAATTTCTGGTTTTAAAGCTGTAAAGCATTAATACTTTTTGATAGAAAAAGTTGGCCTGTGGCCTTATTGTATCAATAAGAATCAACTTTCTTCTTCCAATTGCATTAAGAATATGTTCTAATTAAAACATGCAAAAACTCTCTTGTGTCTTCAAAAATTCCCCACATTTCGGAAAAAGATGCAATATGTGTCCCATAATTATCAATTCTTAATTAAGTGATCGATTGAGTGATGAAGATGGTATCAAATGCCTTGAAGAAAGCAAAGAATAAAGTTATTATATATAAATTTTACACACGTTATTATGATGTGAAGAAAGAATAATAACAAGTGTCTTTCTATAGAAATCAAATCTTGATATGAGTTTCTAAATGCTTGTTAATTTATGTCTATATAAGATATTGAATTTCGCTAAATTATCGATATGATATTGTTTTATGTTTTTAGGAGTAATATTTAGTCAAAATATCAAAAAAAAAAAATTATTAGATTCTTAATTTAATAATCAGAAGAAATAATTTTTTAATGCAATTATTTGATAATCAATACTGTATATAATGTCTGGTAAAAAAAATACTAGTAGTATATATAATGTTGGATTCAAGAGTGAGGGATGCCATCTGTCCAAATTAGCATGCTTTATTCCTATGAGGAAAAAATAAAAACAATTGGTGAAAAATCCATATTTAAAAATTTTATTAGTTAGAGATAATAAAAAATATTTATAAGTTAGAAGGATTTGAATCTGAGTACTAGCTAGTACTTTTTGTATTTGAAATCCTATAAATACTTAAAAACATATCCTATTTTTCTGACCAATAAAACTTTCAAAGAATTTTCATTAGGGTACAGACACTTTCTGTGCATGAAAATTTATCAAGTCCTTCTAACCAATAAATTTTTTAATGAAGGACTTTTTCTCAATTTTTTCATTCATAAATAAATGCTGTGATTAAGAAATCATTGATATTTTTTTAGGAATTTGATCAAGTTAATTATATCATGCATGCTTTAATCCACACACACCGAAAGACAAAATATTTTTCAATATCATTGGAATATCAGCGCACAAAAACATAATGACAGAAACACCAAATATTGTCTCGTTTGTATATACTATTAAGAGAATCTGCCCACATGCACATATACATTTAAGAACCGAATCCAATCAAAGTCTTATCCAAAACAAAATTTTAATTAATTTTAATTAGCTTGTACGCTTTTAGGTAGGATTACCATCTGGAAACCTACTTCGTGAGCTTATTTATAAACCTCATTCTCTGCAACTTCCAAACCATCCAAAGCTTCCTCCACAATAACATGATGACCAAGATTTCTGTCAACACACTTCTCTCTCTCATCCGGTTCTCTCTCTCTCTCTCTCTATGTGTGTGTGTGTATAATCCCTTTCATTATTGATATATATGCTTGTGTGTGGGTGTATATATGTATCACCTAGTCCTATTTATAAGTCCATATTCTTTAATTCTCATCTACCAAGGAAAGCTGGTTAGTTCAATGAATAAGGAGTAAATTTTTAAATTTTCCTAATGTTGCCATAATTTATGAATGGGTATTTTTCATCCATCTTTCTTCTCTCTCTACCTTTAATAGGGAAAAATTGTAATGTACAAGATGAAATTTTTCTTCCTAAAATGGATTTATAAATAAGATCAAAGTTATGTGTGTGTATAGTGTGTATATATGTCTATGTACATATACGGGTGTGTGTGTCTTCTTGACTATACTGAAGATAGTACGTTAATGGTGCAGCAAGAGATGCTACACGGTTGCGGCGGAGAATGGAAGGTTCAGGGCAGCTGAGACGGCGGCAAGGAAGGCGGCGGGAGAGTCAACAGTGAGTGGTGTTGGCGGGAAAGAGAAAGTGTTTTGGATGAGAGATCCAAAGACGGGAAACTGGATTCCTGAGAATCACTTTGGAGATGTTGACGTTGTTGAGCTGAGGAGCAAGTATCTGTCCAACGCACATCGTAATAAGCTTATTACTCAAACCAAAACAAAACTTGATTCATCAGGCTGATTAATAAAAAGTGATATGCACCTATCAAATTATTGTATGTATTACTATAAGTGATTATGCTTTTATGTGTGCTCTTAACGCTTTCATATATACCTCAAGACTTCCCTCTACGCTTTCAGCAACTAGCTAGCCTCTAGCCTTCTGCATTGTTATATGGGCAAAGTGAAAGACTAGAGCATAAATGTAATCACATTATATATAAATCATATTCATTGTTCCCTGGCTTGTGTAATTAAATTGAAAAAGCTCTATATCAATCATACTTTTCTATGGTTGTCCAAAAAAGATGACTTTTTTCTTCTTTCCATATTGCTCCTTCTGCTTGGAATTGTAGGAGCTAATTAAAGGGGATTATGTATTTGAGTACTAAATGTAAGATCTCAGCTCATTTTATCTTGTTGACCAAAAAAAAAAAGCTCATTTTATCTTACAAATTTATAATTTTTCTCAAACAATCTCGGTAGGACATATTGAGGGGGTTTTGATTGATAACATGGGTAGTTCTAATGCAAATTAAATAAATAAAAAATGTATTTTAAGAAAATCAATACATATTTTTTAAGTACTTAATTAATTTCATTAATTTTGATAAATTAGTTATTTAGCTCCAACACTAAGGATGCCTGGTGTAATACCCGGATAATTATTTATCCTAAATATTATATTGTGATAAATAATACCTATTTTAAATAGGTGAATATGTGGTCTCAAATTTTATAGTGTGTTTACTTTATTTTCTAGGGCAATTTCTCTTGGAATTAAAATGAACAAAGGGGCAAAAACCCAATTTTATTTTAGGGAACATAAGTTGCCCTATGATTATTAAAATAGTGCATGGTGCATAAATGACCAAAGTAAACCCAAAAGTTGTGAGAAATAATTAATTCAATTAAAGAAAATTGCCAACAATTAGTAGATAATTAAATCTTCATTTATTAGATTAATTCCAAAAGCTTTCATAGTTAATTGAATAACATATTTTAAAGGCACAATTAGGGATGTATGACCCTAATTAGATATCAATGGTCAAGATTAGCATAAAGATAATTGCTAAATAATTAGGCATGATTAAGAAATGTATAAGATTAATTACATAAAATCCCTAAAGCCTAATTGACCAACAGAGGATATGTTAAAGATTAATAAGCATAAGATTAAGATACTAATCAAACTTGTTAATCAACTTTGACAAGTCAAAACTAGAATCAATGGCTAGGATTAAACCTCATAAAGTTTAATCTAAAGGCTTTAAGTTAATTTCAAAAAGGGTAATCCTAGTGAAACCCTAAACAACCAATGAGAGATTTCCATTTAAGATAATATAGGGTTAATTAAATAAACAAAATAAAGAATGAAAAAGGGGGAGGGGGACGTTGGATGTGTGTGTGTGTTGTGAGTAGGAGAGAGTAAAGGTGAGTTGTGTGGTGTGTGAGAGTTGTGAGGTGTGGAGGGATGTGAGCCTAGTAAATTAGGAGAGAGGAAAAGAGAGAAGATATTTTGAGTTCAAAAGCCATTAGGATTAATTCAGGACACAAGTAAATGAGAACCGATAGAAAATAAATTATGTACTGAAATATGTTAATCATAGATCAAATATAAGGACTTTTTATAAACAAGTATATTTTTAGCTTGAAGTAGGTTATCTCCAAAGTCATTTCCGTAACTTTTGGGATTTATCCTAAAATGACTGAAAGGCTAGTAAAAACCCTTAATTGAACCATAATTCTTGTTATTCCAAGTACTTCTCAAGAGACTTACATAAACTTCAAAATTTACCTCTAAAAATATTTGTGAGTTATGAGCACATGCAAGTAGAACATTAAGTAGGGAAATTAATTGGTAAGAGGAAATCCAAAAGAGATAAGATTTCATTATGAAATGGAAGAGGATAGGGAAGAGAGAGAGAGGGACGTTTGGGCCGGGAGAGAATGGAGAGTGAGGATGAGAGCTCAAGTTAACCCTAGATCCAATGGCCAAGATTTGAGTAGAGAAAGTTCCATGGAATTACCAACTTGCCATAACCTTTTCCTATTAATAGGTCATTCATTTCACTTCAAATCTCACACCAAAATTTGCAAGAGCAATTCGAAATTTCTAGAGAGAAGTGAGAAGGAAGAGTCTTGGAGAAGGAGGAGCAGAGTTCTTGGTAAGTTCTTCGGTCCTTAGCTTTTAAGTTCTAGTCTTTTGTTTAATAGTTCTTAGTATAAATGCTAGTTAGATCTAGGAAGTACGAAATAAAATTCCTATTCTTGTTTTTAAGCCTCATTGCATTGAAAGATGCCTGACGAGGTAAAAACATGGTAGGAAGTAAGTTTTGAAAGTTGGGAGTCAGAGTAGCGAAGCTCTGGCGAAATTTTATCGGTTAACAATTTTTCTGAAGTCAGGGGTAAAATAGTCATTTGTGACTAAAATATATGTTAGGATATTGTTTGTTAATTAATAAATACGATATATTATCCTTATAGGATATCTGCGATCACGTTCCGACCGTCAGACGTATCGTATTCATCAACGAAGGTACGAACGCGTACTGTAACCTTAACTCTTATGCTTGTTATATGTTTATATATGATAGTTATATTCATAGACGACTAAGACTCTGTCTTAGATGATTCATTATACATTCAGCTATATACGGGTTGTGGTTATGTAATACCGTCAAGTTTTCCTAGCGCTGAGGACACGAATGTACATCGTGGCACTAGTGTAGAGTGCAGACAAGAATAACATGCATGTGCGTTGGCTATGTGTGGTTATTGTTTTACATATGTGATTATGTACTGCTGTGATGTCATAAATAAACTGTCATTCATGTACTGTCTACATAAGCACAAGGTTAACTGTTACTTGCGAGGTCCGGTGGGCATTGGACCTCAGCTCTTACCTTAGCTTCAGGATCCAAGGAATACAGGATCGAGGACAAGGGTAAGGATCAAGCGTGAGAACCAGACAGAGACGTTGTTGTTTTGTTATGTATTTACTTGTGTATTAAACACTCGGATGAATGTACTGCCGTATGAACAGCCAGATACATTATATTGTAATCAATGTTATTCAGTTACTCTTTATTTTGAAAAGATTTTCCGACGCTCAACTCTGATAAAAACGCTATGAAAACGTTTACGAAAACGGGGTGTTACACCTGGCATTTCTTTTGAATGCATGAATCAATATGTGCTGCAACATGCAATTTAATTTCTTTTGCTAAGCTATATCATTTGTGTAGGTTACGCTGTATCTTGTTGATCCTTCTTCGGAAAAAAGAAATCCCCTAAGGAGAAGAATGGAAAGTTTAGTTTGGGATGGTCATGAACACGATAGTCCAGTACAACTCGGTCCAATCCAACAAAACCTTCTTCAACCCGATCTGAAAATATTGATCATATGCAAAAAGAAAAGGACCTGACAGACCGGACTAACTTTTTGCATACATATATGGTCTTTAATATAAGAGTAAGTTGACTTTTTGTTTGGAAAGATTAAAGAAACAAATAAGTTATTTAATCATAGTATATGTATATCAATTTATAAGTCATACAAATTAGTTTGAATAAAAATAATAAATTTTAATATTTTAATGTAATTTATTTAGTTTCCTAATCTCTAAAAAAAAAAAGTCAATTGGCTCTTCTATTAAAGATAAGAGGAAGTGTGTAATTATTATACGCTAATTAAAGAGAGAGAATAGAAAGTGTATGCTTGCTAGCTAGGTTTATCACCAGACCCCAATGAAAAAGGTTGAAAAGTGAAAAAACGAATGATCAGGGAAACATCTGGGTAATAACAAGAGTAGATGCTGGATGGTTCAGCACTGTCCACTGAGAATGGAACCTCAAAGACAGCAAAATATTCCTCTCTTTTTTTTAACCTGAAGCAAAATATTCCTTGAAACCTCTGCAATTAACAACAAGCTAAGGCGTATCTTATACTCTCACACAACTTGAATGAAGCATCCCCTTTATTGCCTCACAAAAACACGTCATCATTATCAGAATAATCCTATTTTCACTGTTTAAAACAACATCCATGTGTGTGTGTGTGTGTATGCTTCACTTCTATAAAGTTATCTTCATATACTTTCTCTCTGTCTTATTGGGAAGAGGAATATATTTGACTTTAATTTAGAGTGTTAAAGTAGTTAGTTCTTCATAAAATTAAGAATATCAACTAACTTTAACCACTTTTCTCTCAGTATCATAGTATAGGTAATCATATATATATATACATAGAGAGAGATAAAGAGAGTATTGTGAAATTGAATTCCATATGCGTTCATGCCTATATGAGTGAATGTCCGTAACCAATTAGCAAAAAAGTAAACAAGTTTGGAATATATATATATATATATATATATATATATATATATATATATATATATATATATACTGTCTTCTTCATTAAACTTTCAAGCTTGGC
Source organism: Acacia pycnantha (assembly GCA_025563575.1). Lineage (NCBI taxonomy): Eukaryota > Viridiplantae > Streptophyta > Magnoliopsida > Fabales > Fabaceae > Acacia > Acacia pycnantha. Next base: position 212,876 of record JAMWYP010000018.1, on the reverse strand, counting down.
CGGATAGATCAATATATCTGATTTTATCCAAAAGAAATGTGTGTGTGTGTGAGAGAGATGTTTAATATATATTCATGCATATATGATATGTTTTTAAATATAATCGACTTCAATTCTATACTCGTATTATAATAATCAAAGAGCTATTAAGCTATGTATTATTATTTCATATAAAATTTTTGTTAAAAGGCATGGGAATAAATGAGATAAAATACAAAATACTTTATATATCAAAGATAAGGCCATATTATCCAAACAATAAGGATAATGTAATGTAATAAAGAGAACAAACTCACAGTATCTTCCCTCAGCAGATAAGCCTACTACTGCAAATACAAAGCTATTCTCTGAGAAGAAAACAAAGTGAAGAATATAATACAACTTCTTCATTAATTCTTGATCTTTAATTTTCTTGCTTATATAGCCCCTTAGAATATAATAGTGTTATTTTCAAAGACCTCCGTGAAAGAGAGAGAAAAATTAATAAAAATCGCAACCTTTGAGTAACACACCAATTGACTTCATCATTTGCAAATGTTTTGATATTTTTAAGAACAAAACACACATAAATAATAAAAGTTTGTTCTCTCTACCTAATCAAGTACACAATTTTTTTTTTTGTAGGCTTAATGTATCTACCGCCAATAACAGTGACTAATTCCCTCACATCGTAGACTTCTCAAAGGGGTTTTAGTGCTGGCCACAAGGCTCTTTCCATACAGATGATTGAGTGCAATTTTTCCCCTTTTTCATTTGGCAGGTTACATGTAGTTGGGTTGGAAAGTCAGCTGCACCTCAATTTTGGGGCACTTCCCAAAATTTTTTTTCATGTTTCTTTTTTTATTATTAAATTCTACATAAAATAAATGATATTTTATGGGGGTAAATGGAGCTATTTTTTTTTTTTAAATCACAAAAATGATGCAGTTTTTTTTTCCCCCACTTATAGCACTAAATCTTTAAAAAAATCATTAAAAATTGAAAACAACTCCATTTTCTGCTTATAACATATTAAAATGTCATTTATTTTATGTAGAATCTAATAGTAAAAAAAACATGAAAAATACATTTGGGAAGTGCCTCAAAATTTAGGCGCAGCTGACACCTCAGTCCCATGTAGTTACATTTTAGAGTTGATGAGGCAGTAAGCTACAACAAGGCCCATGATAAGAGAAAGGTCTATATTTGGTTCCACTACCATTGACAAAACATCTTCTCCCAATTCAACTCCACAGCTTGTCTTCTTTCTCCTTAACTGCTCATAAATAAATAGAAAACATACACACATATTTATAATTGTTAATCATGCATATTTTTTTAACTTAACCTGGCTTTTTTATCTAACTAAATTATATTTAGATATCACTAAGCAGAATTTAATATTTACCTCTGCAACAATCCCTCCAAACTGATCTGAGATTTTGCAGAAAGATGACTTGCATGTGCAGCATTCTATTATGTGAAAATATGGCTGCTTCTTATCCAATCCAAGCATAACTTCGTATGTCAAAGCTTCTCTTTGAATCCTGCAAACTTTTGATCTCACTAGAAAGTTTGGTTCTTTCTGCTCATTATTGGATCTGAAGCCCTCCCAAACCCTTGAGAACTTGTATTTCTACCAAAAACAAAGCACAATAATGAAAGTGGACTATGACTTCGTTATTAAGCATATGTATCATATGATATATGTGAGATAATATCGTATATATATGTAAGAATTTCGGGCGTACCTGGAATGCGACCATTTATCTCTAATTCCCCACACTAATCGGATTACATTTATGGATACGATTTTGAACGCATAACAAATACACCAGATAGAAAGAAGAAAAATAAGAAAATAAGTTTCAGATGAGGAGAACACACATATTGTTTATGTGATAAACAGCCGCATTCTAAATGCGCTCGAAATTCTTACAATATAGAGGACCAAAAGTATGAGATCGATGTTGTACCTTTCTTAGTATGGTGAACAAGACTTTGCCTTTTTGATCCATGAGAAAAACTTCACGTGCACATCTGATATTGTAATTATCAACACGAAATACAATTTGGCCTTGGGAATCAAAGACAGTACAGCCATTTCCATTTAGTATCAGAGACTTCATCCATATGGTGAAAGTTTCTTGCTTTGAAGTAGTTGGAGATGAATGAAGAAAGGGATGAACTTTTGCCATAATGTGTTGTTGCCTCAATTTAATTAATTTTGCATATGCTTCAATATTATTCATCAGATCATATATATATAGTGCCTTCTATATATATATATGCATGATGAGAGTGAAGCTAGTTAGCTAGCTAGCTAGACCTGCAGAGAACCCCATTTTCAATCTTATCTTGATTTAAGATAATGTAAAAACCTACCTACCCTTGTTATCTTCCTCTAACAAATTAAAACGTATCTAAAAAATGGGTATTTCTATATTTTAAATCGTTTGTCCTTCTTTAAAAAGGAAAATCAAAGAACGACTTCAAAAATAATGCAGCTTTGTTTGATTAGATCACAAGTACTATATGATACTCTATCCGATCCTTAATATAAAAGTCAGTTGAATTTTTTTAGATGAGTTAAGGAAGCAAAATAAAGTACTTGAGATCATAGTATGTGTTGTGCGTCATTAGTTATATATCAGTCTATAAGTCAAGCAAATTAGTTTGAAGAAGAACGATAAAATTAATGTCACTTAATTAACTTCCTTAATCTCTCCCAAAAAAATCAACTCACTATATATACTATATTAAGGACTGGAGGTAGTACTAATTTCTTGGAACTCTTTGTCTTATGTCATATTGGATGAGCATGAATTGCAAATAGATGGCTCTTACTTAGATTATAAGTTGCACAATGAAAAGTAATGCAGCATGATATTTAGATATACAAGTATGTTTTACTATTTTACTATTTAATAATACTAATGATATAGCCATATAATATTTCATCATTTTTAAGTATTCTTCAGAGTCAAACTTTATATATATATATATATGGGGTTATCGTTTGTCATGTCACTTGACATAAGGCTATGTCAAGTCACTCCAAAACTACGTCGTTTTGGGGTTAGAAGAATTAATAAACTCTCAAAACGACGTAGTTTTGGGTTAGGGGAATTAATGAAGGATCTTTTGGTAAAATTCATATAATAAATACTAAAACAAAAATACAAAAACACCCTTCATTAATTTCCTTAAGTCTCAAAACGACGTAGTTTTGGGCTCACTTGACATAAGCTTATGTCAAGTGACATGACAAACGATAAACCCTATATATATATATATATATATATATATATATATATATATATATATATATATATATATATATATATGATTTTACAAATAAATTAATACAATATTTCATATCGAAATTGAAAAAGATACTATAAATATTTTAAAGTTTACAAATTAGTCAAAATAAATATGTATATATAAAATAAATTGAGTATATATTTTCTAGCTAGAGTTCAATATTTATAATTTTTTTATCGCTCATTAGAATTGCGTCGAATAAAAATTTCATTTTTTTTTTAGTTTCGGAATCCATCTTTTCATGTTTTTGAAATAAATAAAGTCTTTTAAAATTGAAATTGGATACTAATACCTTAATATCAGTCATTCTATTGGCTCTTTTTCCTTCTTTTGAAACTTAAGAGGAAAAAAAAAAAAAACAAGGATAAGTTTGCTTAATAAAGTGGGATCTCTTCAATTTGTTAATTATCAATAAATAAATTAGTATGATATTTATGGGCACGTATTTTGAGAAATTGTCTCTTGTGTACTATTCCGGAGGATAAGATTCATGCATTTTATCATTTATGCTTATTGAAGTGATACAGCAGGTAATGAGATATGTTAATTAATTTGGGTTAGAGTTAGAGAGACAAGGCTGTATTGTTAATTTATTATCCTCAGCCACCCGTATAATTTCCCCGGCCTGGCACATTCTTCTCAGTTCTCTGCTGATACATATCAGAATCTGCATTGAATATAACAAACTGACTTTATTTAAATTGTTAACCATATCTTCATCATTTATTTAAATTAATTATCCAGAAATCCCTACAATTCTCTCATCATTAAACAATATGCAGTTTAATTTCAATAATATCTCTAATATATAAAATCCGCGCGCTTTAGCTCCAAATCATTATAGTTTAGGCTGGAAGTTACAAAAGTGACATCACATAACCAGTTTTCCCAAATATGTTTGAAATACATGTGGATAAAAAAAAGGGAATAAAAAGTTCTTTAAGTTGTTAATATACTGTTATTTTCTGCATCAAAGTTTATTGATAAGATTATTCATGTAAAACTGAAAAATTATTCTCCCAGGAAAGAAAAAGGAACATATATTATACTCTTTTTTTTAATAAAATCAAATGTATATTAAAGAAATTGAGTACATTAAAAAATTATATATCGTCAGTCTTAAAAGTGTGGCAATTCCTAAAGAAATTAAAATTCATGCCATATAAATTATTAGAAAAGCTAACTTGCTTGAAAATGAAATTAGAAAGGAGCTCTTCTATAAAATCAAATTAGATGGTACTCGGTTAAATCTACTCAAAGAGAGGAAAGCTCGATTAAGCTTGTATTATACTCTTTCTCACTACTGTCTCTTTATATGTGCCCTCTTGTGTACGTTGGTGAGATCCCTCCTAGTGAAATCCACTGCTACAGGGGAAGGATTTAGCATCCTCGTTTAACGTCCATTTTCAGAAAAATGGAAGTAGGTAGTGACATTGTTACAATTTTCTGCTGGTATTTTGGTGCCTTTGGTGTCCTTTTTCTCATAAGGGACGCCAAAAGACTTTGGTGCCTTAGCCTTTGGCATCCCTTTTTAACCCATAGACTCTGGCGCCGAAGCTTTAGGCGTCCCTTTTTAAATAGAGATTTCAAATGTTGCTTTTGGCGTCCCATTTTTAAAAAGGAAAGCTTAAAGCGACCTTTAAAACTTCAGTTTTGACAACTCCCTCCTCCATCTGAAAGCTCTCAAGTCTCCATCGCGTTCCCACTATCTATTTGTCATCCTCCATCGCTGCTCCTCCTCCTTCGAGGGTCCTCATCCGTGCTAGCTCGTCGTCCGTCATGATTTGTCCATCCAAAAGCTCTCGGCCTGCATTGTGTTCCCCTCTGTCGCTGCTCGTCGTCCTCCGTCGTTGCTCCTCCTCCTTCTCGGGTTGTCATCTGTGGCAGCTCTCCTTCTATCATTGTTTGGTTCATCGCTCCTCCCTTCTCTCTCCCTCCATCGCAGGTAGGTCATCATTTCTCCCTCCTCTATCTCACCGTCGATCATTGCTCCTCCCTCCTCAATGGCAGAACCTTGGTTTGTAGCATTCTTTTTATAAAAAAAAAAAAATACAATGCTTTATATATGTTGGGACTGATTCTAATGTTCTATTTGTTGTTGTTGATGTTAGGGTTGAGTATAGATAAAAGAAATTTCAAGCATCTAAATTTAAAGAAGAGGTAATTATAGTTAAACATTTTTGTTGCATGTTGTTGATATTGATGATGACTTGTATTGATATTGAGATTTTGTAATTTTGGGATGAAGGAAATATGAGAGGCGTGATATAGAGTTGAATGTAAATCATGATTTAAAAATTACTAAAGGTTAAATAGTTGATTAAAAGTTGGAATATACTTTCTAATAACATAATGCTTGTAATATATGGCTAGTATATATGTTTATGTGCATTGAATTAGACAACTTTGTAAACTTGTATTAATGCGGATACTTAGAAGTCCATGATTTCGAGTTTATGAATTAGACATATTAACTAAACTTGTATTAATGTGCATACTTAGAAGTCCATGATTTCGAGTTTATGAATTGGACAACTTAACTATGTTTTTTATATTTTGTATTGATGAAATTGCTGGCTTAAATTGCTTATAGTCTTGAATTGCTTTAGTTAGTTAGTTTTGTTTGAATTAAGCAAAAATGAGTTATTATTGAAATTTTGGGATGTCTTACTAATAATGGGATATGCTGCCAATTTTTTTAAAAAAATGAGTAAAAGGAAATCCCTTCCTTGACCATTATTTTAAACTTGATTGTTGTTGGAAATGGCTTAAGTGATAATAAAATGGATCATAGTTAGATGAATGCTTTAAGAACTAGTGAAGAATATGAGAATGAGGTGGAAGGGTTATTGAATTTGCTAGAAGGAATGCCCATATAAAAAATGGATGCATTTTTGTCCTTGTGTCAATTGTTTAGATGAGATCGATTTGACGGGATATTGATGATATAAGGGATAGATCACCTACTTTGTTGTGGAATAAACCTTCGGTACACGAGGTGGATATGGCATGGTAAGGAAGTAACTATTTGTGCGTTGCACAAGATGGAATTAAGTTGTGGATGTCGTAGAAAAAATAGAATGGAGAAAATAATTCATGATATTGAGGTAGAATCCTTTGTGCAATCGCATGTATATGACAGCTTGTGGAGTGATACAAAGACACCGTTGTACCGTGGGAGTAAGTATACACGCTTGATAGGTACCTTGCATTTGATCAACTTAAAGGAAACTTGTGAGTGGACCGATAGTAGTTTCACATTGTTGCTTGAATTGTTTTGAGATATGTTTCCAGACGATAATGTACTTCCAAATTATATGTATGAGTCCAAAAAAATCTTGTCTACAATGGATATGAAGTATAAAAAGATACATGCTTGCCCTAATGACTGCGTATTGTACAAAAAGGAGTATGAAGGTCTTAGTGAGTGTATAAAGTGTAAAACTTATGGATACAAAGTGAAGATAGATGGTGGTTGTGGCGGTGGGACAAGTAAAAGGAAACCTTTAAAGGTATTGTGGTATCTTCCAATAATACTGTGATTTAAGCATTTGTTCGCAAGTGAAACAAAAGCGAAGAAGCTGAGATGACATTTTGATTAGAGAATATATGATGTAAAATATCTTCGGCACTTGAATGACTTTTCATAATGGAAGAAAATTGATGAAATGTTCCCTCAATTTGGCAGCGGGCCAAGAAACCTTCGGCTTGGGCTTTGTACGGATGAAGTCAATCTGTATGGAACTCTTAGTAGCACACAAAGTGCATGGCCTGTTCTCTTTGTGATATACAACTTACCTCCATGGCTATGTATGAAACACAAGTATGTAATGCTTTCTATGATGATTTCTGGACTAAAAGAACTAGGAACAATATCGATGTCTACTTATTGATTGAGGACTTGAAGAAGTTTTGGGAGGAAGGCGTAGATGTATTTGATGCATACAAGCAAAAGTCCTTTTAAGATACGTGCGATATGTGAAGCAAACACACATTTCCATCATCTTAAACACAGAAGAAAAATGGTCTAACTTGGTTACAGGAGGTTTCTTCATCGGTTCCACCTATATCATAGGTTAAGAAAGCGTTTTAACAGCTTACTGGAGCATGAAATGGCTCCAAAGACATTAATTAGAGAGGAAGTTTATAGTTGGGTGGAACGTATCAATGTCATCTTTGATAATAATTAGAGGATTGTAGGTGAGAAGAACATATGGAAGAAGAGATCAATTTTCTTTGATCTTCCATATTGGGGTAGTTTTTATGTGAGACACAATATTGATGTGATGTATGTGAAGAAAAAGGTTTGTGATAGCCTTGTCGATACACTTTTGCACATACCAGGGAAGACTAAGGATGAAATTAGTGCGAGACTAGACTTAGTTGATATGGGAATAAGAGAACAGTTACATCTACAACTAAAAGATGAAGGTAAGAGGGCATACATAGAGCTAGCAGCCCATACATTGTCAAAAGCCAAGAAAAACGTTTGTGTGGGTGTTTGCATGACATCAAGGTTCCATAAGGATATTATTCTAATGTGATGTATGTGGAGAAAAAGGTTTGTGATAGCCTTGTCGGTACACTTTTGCACATATCAAGGAATACTAAGGATGGAATTAGTGCGAGACTAGACTTAGTTGATATGGGAATAAGAGAACGGTTACATCCACAACTAGAAGATGAAGGTAAGAGGGCGTACATGGAGCTAGCAACCCATAAACTGTCAAAAGCCAAGAAAAAAGTTTGTGTGGGTGTCTACATGACATTAAGGTTCCATAAGGGTATTATTCTAATGTGAGAAGGTTTGTCTTAAAGGACGATTTGAAATTTGTGGAAATGAAGTCCCATGACTATTATGTATTGATGCAAAAACTATTACCAGTAGTTATTAGAGGCAATATGAAAGATGAAGTGCGAACCACTATAACAAGATTGTGTGTTTTCTTTAATGTTATCTATAACAAAGTCATTAACATTGAAAAGTTGGATGAATTGGAAAATGAGGGTTATATTATTTTATCCCAACTAGAGATGCATTTTCCTCCCCCCGCCCCCCTCTCTCACTCTGTTTGATATAATGGTGCATTTGATAGTTCATTTGGTAAGAAAGGTAAGGCTCTGCAATTCAATTTACCTAAGGTGGATGTACCCTTTCGAGCAATACATGAAAATCTTAAAAAGGATATTATAAACATCCTTATCGACCTGAAGTTTCAATAGTTGAAAGATATGTAATTGAAGAGGCTATGGACTCTTGCAAAGATTATCTATATATCAAGGGTGAAGGCACAATCTCGACATGCAGAGGAGAGAAGCAAGGGAACACGAGAACTCAAAGTGAAGAATATGCCTCTTGAAGAAGTGTTGCAAGCACATTTGTATATCTTGAATAATATGAAATGTGTTCAATCGTACTTAGATGCAACACAGAAAGAGTTTGAAGAACATGAGTCCAAGGAAGAATGACACACAGATAGCTAATGAGTAAAACAAGACATTCATAGAGTGGTTCAAGGAAAAGGTTTCACATAAGATAGGTTTGTTTGAGACAATCGAGTGGTTAGCTTAAGGGCCTTCTTTTCATGTAATTACTTGGAGCAGTTATGATATAAACAGGTATTTTTTCTACACAAAAGAACAAAATGATAGGAGTACTATGCAAAATAATGGGGTGATGGTAAAAGCTGAAGTCATGCACTGTTCCAGTTCAAAAGACAAAAAACCCCATATTAACATCCATGGCCTGTTATGGAGTTATTGAAGAAATAGGGAGATGACCTACAACAAGTTCAAAGTTTCTTTATTCAAATGTAAGTGGGTTAACAATAACGTTGTTGTAATAGATCATCAATTTGAATTTGTCTCAGTTGATCTTTGAAGAAGTGGTTATAGAGATAAGCCCTTCATTCTAGCAAGCCAGGCAAAACAAGTTTTTTATGTCACAGATCCTACAAATAAAAAAAAACGTCCATTGTACTTCAAAGTAAAAAACAGAAATATGGTGATCCAACCATCAACCTTGACGACACACCACGTTTCACAACAAATCCACCTAGACCAAGTGAAGTATAATTGGTTAATGATAAAGAATATGCTGCAAGAAATGATTATTTCGAATGAATATGGGAAACCATCATATAAAGTAAGACCTTAAGTTATAAAATAGTACTGTGTGATTTATGTTTTTATTTTATTTAGTTTATTTTATTCATTTAATTGCAATTTAATTACCTATCTGACATTGATTTCTTAATAGGAATACAGACAATTCTGATGAGTCACAGAGAAATAGAGGCTTTGATGAGGATCAAAGGGATGGAGTATCTGGCGCAGATCAAAGGGATAGAGGTGAACCCGTTATGAAAAAGGTTAGAGGCAGCACAAAGATGGGAGCATTGGTTGCATGTCATCAAGAACAATAGGAAAGGTTGCATGTACTTCGATGCTAATATAAATCCAATTGGCGATGAGGAAGACAAATTCATTAGCTATTCAGGTTATTTGGCTCAAAGAAAAGTTCGCATTGTGTACCCTAATTGGAAGTTGGTTCCACAAAAAATGAAGGAGATAATTTGGCAACAAATTTGGTATATAACTTTCTATATATCTGCATTTGTATCTTTATTTCTATTGCTTAAAATATAATTATCTTATGTTTTACCTTGCAGCAAACGTACGATGTCCCAAACAACTAGGTAATGAACAAGCACTGGATGGGGGAAGTTCGTCTACAATGGAACGATTTCAAGAACAAGCTCTCATAAAAGTACATTCGAGGGGCAAGGAGGAATCAAGATCCATGTCAAAGATATTCCTACATTTCTCTAGATGACTGGAGGTTGTTTATGATATCACGACAAGATCCTGAATTTATAGTAAATTTCCTTTCATCATAGTGTAGAACGTTATATTTGAATCTATTTGACATCATTGACTCATTTTTCTTTGTTTTTCTTTCACAATAAGTAAGTGAAGCAAATAAAGAGAGTCAAGTAATAAATAGGTATCAGCATTACATGTCTGGTGGTGGTTATCAGAAACTTAAATAGAGGATGATGGATGAAGAGTTAGAGAAAATGAAGAAAACTGCCAAATCAAATCCTTACATTATTGTCCAAGCCCCAGCTCCACCTTCACGTCACAAAACATGGAAAGTAGTGAGGCTAAAGGGTGGAAAATACATAAATCCAATTGTTGTTGAGGTTGTAGCATAGATCGTACGTAGTTAAATTGGAAGTATTTAATTTTCATTTATGATAAATTCTATGCTACAAGATAAACTTGAAGAGAAGAGTAGCCAAAGTTCCTTCACTCAAAGTGGACAGATGGACATCTTATCAAAGGCGATTAGGAAGGCAAATCATCCCAGTCGTGTTCAAGGGGAGCCAAGGGGAGTTGGTCTCACAAAGTATTTTGGACGAGCTTCACAATATTCGTCACAAGGTGAACCCAGTAGGGAGCTTATGGTCAAGGTTTGAGAGGAAGTCCGTCAATCACTCCAAGAGGAAGTCTGGAAAGAGATTAAAGTACAACTTCGCCAATCACTCTGACAAGAGATGTTGAACGAGCTACGTGGTAAAGTTAGATATATCATTCAATCAATGAGGGAAATTAGGAACGTAAAACCTAGGATTCCACGACCTTCCCCAGCACCAAAGGAAGTTATAACCCGCCTGAGGTATCAATTGGCGACGTTCTCCCACTTCAGAGGCTAGAGAACCTTGCACTCTCTATTTGGATGTCATACTGCTGCATGTTGTTGTTGATGCTCTCATTCACACACAAGCTACCACCAGCCATCATAAGCAAATTTCATATGCTTTAAGTAGGGTTACTTCGACATTTGTTCCAAAAAGGGAAGAAGTTGTAGACGTCCCGGCTCCTGATGAAGAGATTGCCACACTAGGTTAGTCGATATGATCTTTCACCCTTTTGGCCAAAATCTCATATTCACACAGCGGCAACACCTCCAATGGTAGGAAACACCTCCAATGGTAGGTTGCCATTCTAGGTCAGACGAAGACATTAATTTGATCTGAGACCTTTTGGTTGGACATCTTCTTCAACACATAGATGAGAAAAGTTTATTTTTATATTAGATAGTAATCGTGTAGACAAGTTTTTGACACTTTGTGGTGAGCAGCAACAACAGTTAGCACTTTAATTAGCTAGTGCGAGATGTTTCAAAACTATTTGTAAGAACATTTTGGTTTATGAAGAAGTGTTGGATGATGTTTTTGTAGGGTTCAATTGCTAGGCCGTGAAAAATATAAAGCAAATTTTTTTTAAAAAAAAAAACTTTCAGCGTCCATTGTTAAAAAAAGGGATGTCATAAGAGACTTACAACATGTGTTTTTTTTTTTTTTTTCCAAAATGGGCGCCTTAAGTTACATACTCACAGCGCCTATTTTATTTTATTTTTAAAAAGGACATTGTAAGTCTCTTAAGACATCCCTTTTTTAACCGACATTATTCTTAGACTTTACAAGGTCGCTCACATAGATGTCCCCCTGGAAAGGGACATAGAAAATGCTTAAAAACATATGTTAAAAAGTGCTTTCTGTAATAGTGATCACTTGTATGAAACTTATAAATACCTTCTATTCCTTCTAATTTCATTGAAATTATTTCAAGAAATCTTCTTCTTCTTTTTTTTTTTCTTTTTTTCTTTTTTTTTTTTGCTATCAAGTAATATTCATCTTATCGTATAAAACTTCAAATTCTTACTATGTATACTAACTACTAATGAATCAAGGTTTTTTTTTTTTTTTATTACCAAAACTAATTAATCAAGTTGAATTGTACAGTGTTTGTTTGTTTGTTTTAATTTTTTTACTTCCTCTCTTATTCTTAATATTAGTCACTTTTTGGGACCAAGGAAAGTTATATTTTGAATTATAAAACTCTTGTGATGGCCGACGTTTATAAAGATGGGATAGAGTATTCTTAAAATATTCCCCCTTGATTAAAGAAACTGTTACGGATTTATGTAAGGCCCATTAATGATGCGGCCCAATAACAGGTAGATCTATCATGATCACCAGCAGATCAGATAAGATCATAACCAACCTACAATCAAGGAGATAATCAAGGGAAATCTCTATCACAAGTATCCTCGAACTACGTGGACTTTGATCCCTCTTCAGGGTACGTAGGCCCTAGGAATCGCTCCTAGGTCAAGTCCCAATCAACATCAACATCCTAGCCCCATCAGGGCTAGGGTTCTGGTTCTACGCCAGAACAGTGGCGCCGACCGTGGGGAACTGTAAATTTCGATTCCCGCGAACAAATATGGTCAATTATTCAAATTTCCACGCCTCTGAAATCCGGGAGATCCATAAACAAGCGAAAATCCATCGGTCATTGATTTACTTCTCAGGCTTTCTCGATTCAGCGGCTCTGGTTATTGTTTGTCGAGTTGTGGTTTGTGATTGCGACCAAAGAAATTCCAGAAAAACCCCAAATCCATGGCTGCAATTATGTGGCGGATAGCAGTTCAAGAACGGCCGAAGGTATTGATAGTTTGGGAGATCATCAATCCCAATTAAAATGGGTAACCAGAAGGGTTTCATGGTCCTGACGATGGGTATTCAAGATACCAAGTCAGGTTATCAATTGACTAATCAGAAGAATCTAACTCTTCCGCAACATAACGACGATGAGCAACGGCCAAAACCCTTATCGGAGATGGAAAGGGAAACCCTGGTTATCATTGGTCTGAAGTGAGACGATCCATTGGTCCTGCCTCTGTTTCGCACAATTTCAAACCCAAGCTCACTGGGATTAAGGTTAAGGGGAGGGAACAACGAACCTTCTCCCCAATGATTATCGCGGCTTCGTATTAGGGAAGAAAAAGAAAGGACAAGAAGGATTCATCTACCGCTTCGCTTCCTAAAAATTCAAATTCCTGGGAGATGAAGACAACTTTTCAAAACGCAGAATGGAGTAAACAGCAGGATTCTCGATTTCTGTTTACGAGGAAAACTGGAGTAACTATCTCAGCCCTTGAGGCACTAACTATTTCAGCTTGATTCTCAGATTTCCCTTCACCATCTGATGCAAGCATCGCCTGGAAACCGGTGGAGAAAATCTCGATCTGAATTCCCATGGCGATCTAATCTGCCTCCGTTCATGCCGTGTCTTGCGGTGGTGTTGTCTACGTCTTCTGCTCAAGCTTTCTCTCTCATGGTCAAGGTGGGCCGCCGGCGACGGAGGAAGACGGAGGTTGAAGAACGCAGTCCCTCAAGCGGTTCGCGGCGTGAGTATATCGTGGTGTAGCTCCTGAATCTGACCTAATTTAAGAAACCTGGTCAAAGCCAAGTTTGACCAGGGACCTTTCTGCAAAGTTAAAAAGTTTTGCACAGGGACCTAAACGAAAATCTCAAAAGGTTTCGTACAGGGACCTAAACGAAAATCTCAAAAGGTTTCGCACAAGGACCTAAGTGAAAATCTCAAAAGTTTCTCACAGGGACCTAAGTGAAACTCTTAAAAAGTGTCCCACGGGGACCTAAGTGGAACTCCTAAAAGGTTTTGCAGAGGGACTGAAATGCGAATTTTATTTCTGCAACATCAAAAGGTTTGGAAGCAGAATGCGGACCCTGGTTACACCATATCTGGTTAAAACCCCGGCTCCGCATGAATTTTAAGGGGCGGACCCCGGTTACACTGAATCCGATTAAAACCCCGGCTCCACGTAAGTTTTGAGGGCACACCCCGGTTAAACCAAATCTGGTTAAAATCCCGGCTCTGCCAAAGTTTTGAAGACGGACCCCGGTTACACCGAATCTGGTAGAATCGGGTTAAGATCCCAACTCCGTGTAAAAATTCGAAGGCGGACCCCGGTTACACCAAATCTGGTCAAGGGGAGGCTCCGTATAAATTTGAAAGCAGACCCTGGTTACACTGAATCTGGTTAAAATCCCGGCTCCGAGTAAATTTGAAGGCATACCCCGGTTACACCAAATCCGGTTAAAATCCCGACTCTGCCAAAGTTGTGAAGGCGGACCCCGGTTACACCGAATCTGGTTAAAACTCGGGCTCCGTGTTGCGCCGGCAATCCCACCAAGTCTTTAAACATGTAGGAATCTGAGGTACATAAACCTGTTTCCGAAAATCATGTTCAAATTTAAACATGTAGGAATCCGAGGTACATAAACCTGCTTCCGAAAATCATGTTCAAGATAAACAGGCATGAATTCAGGGTAATGAAACCCATCTTCGAAAATCATGTCAAGTTTATTTTATACAGTAAATCAGCGCTCCTCAATTGGACCCCGGATAAACTGTGGAGTTTCGTCCCTACGAAAGGGATGAAGGCGCACCCCGTTTAAACTGAATCTAGTTAAAATTCGATATTTGTGTAAAGTTTCAAAGACGGACCCCGGTTAAATCAAATCTGGTTACAATCCCAGGTCCGGGTAAATTTGAAGGCGGACCCCGGTTACACCGAATCTGGTTAAAATCCCAGCTCCGCGTGAATTTTTGAAGGAGGACCCCGTTACACCAAATTTGGTTAAGCTCCCGGCTCCTGTAAATGAAAAGACGGACCTCGGTTACACCAAATCTGGTTAAAATCCCGGCTCCGTCTGAATCGGGTTAAAATCCCAGCTCCGCGTGAATTTTTGAAGGAGGACCCCGTTACACCAAATTTGGTTAAGCTCCCGGCTCCTGTAAATGAAAAGACGGACCTCGGTTACACCAAATCTGGTTAAAATCCCGGCTCCGTCTGAATCTGGTTAAGATCCTGGTTCCAGGTGGCGGCGACCATCCCGCCAAGTCTATTTACATGTGTGAATCCGGGGTAAACAAACTTGCTGTCAGAAATCATAATCTCGGAATCTCGGGGTTAAAGTATATCAAATCGGAATCTCGGTGTTTGAGTATCTCAACCCGGAATCTTGGTGTTAGAGTAAATAAACCTGAAATCTCAGGTCAGCATGCAAGCAATCCCGACAATCACGAACTGTCTGGTTCAGGTTGGTAAATCAACACATCCCGGCAGCTCAAAGACTTGAACTACCAGTCTGGAGGGTTACGACACCCAGAATGGATAAATGAATCCAGGGTCACGACACCCATAATGGATAAACGAATCCAGGGTCACGACACCCACAATTGGAGAAACGAATTCCGGATCACGACACCCAGAACAGACCTTGGTACGTGCATCAACTTGGATTGTTTCGATATGACAACCGACATCGTCAATGCTGAAGTTTGCATAAATTGCGGGAAACAAGATCTTTTTCGTGGAGGTCAGGTACCTTTTTCTTTCAAATCTTGTTTCTTTATGTGATTGTTCATTGCATATTTCTTCAAGTCCACACATCACGTGTTTCCGACCCCGGTTACACCAAATATGGTTAAAATCCGGGCTCGGGTAAAGACGGCTACGGCCACCAAATCTAGTTGAATGATCAAATTCAAGGTTACGACACCCGTATTTGACAAATGAATCTCGGGTTACGACACCCAGACAACTAGTATAGTTAGCATCCGGCTCCGAGTAAATTTCTGCATAGAGTCCACCTCCAAAAGAAAAAGAAGGCGGACCCGGCTACACTTAATATAGTTAAAGTCCGGCTCCATGTGAGGGTCATCGAACCCGGCTTTTCAGTCAAGCGAAGCTGTCACCGTAAGCTTTTGCAACTCGGTCGCTTCCAAGACTTCCTTAAATGACACGAGGCCGCTGTCATCAGCCCTTGTATTGACACCGAGGTCCATAAGCCCGGTAAATTCTGCAAACCACGCAAGGCTGCGATTGTCAGTCGTGGTGTATACTTAGAATGCTTGGCAATGACGCTAAGTAGGTAGACCGACACCGAGGCTCACAAGCCTGGTAACCTCTACCAACCACGCAAGGCTGTGATTGTCAGTTGTGGTGTAAATTTTGATGCATCGAAATTGACACCGAGATAAGAAGGCGGACAGTCATGCCGGACCCTGATCAGGTCAAAATGTTTGAGTAGATGTCATCCTGGCGGCACCGACTAAGCATGTGGCCGTTCGCCCTTATTTTGGTTAGATACGGGAAAGACGACTCCTGTCATCGTAGCGCGGTATACGTAAAACGTAAGACACCCCTACTAATAAACCTGGTCTACTACACCAGAAGAGTACTAAGCGGACTCTAACTATCGAAGGACCTGGGCCCGGTCTAGAACATAACTACGTGCAGTCTATGCATAAAAGTTAAAAGTACAAATGGACTAACTACTTGAATCTTCATTCATAAGGTTAAGCGTTCAAAAGTACAATAAAGCAGCTACAAACTATTACAAAGAAAAAGGAAAGAGAAAGAAAATGTACAACTCTCAACTTCGAGGGGCCGCCTCGACCACAGGCGCCTTGGACAAAAGCAAGTCAAGCTCGACAGACGAAATCCATCCCCTGTCCGCGGGAGCCAGGTGTCATAGACAATCATGGCAGAACCAGAGGGGTGTTCCCCGAGAGTCACGCGGGGGCCACCACGCCACCCCGGATCCTCGTAGGGCGGGACACGAACCCGGCACCATGATCTGTCCGAAATCACTATTGGCCCCATATCTATCACCTCGGACCCTTAGGACGTTGGTTCTCATCACGGCCTTCCTAGGGCCGGAGTTCATTACCTCGGTCCCCCTTTGGCCGTCGGTAATCACCACGGTATTTCTCAAATCGTCGGTCGTCATCATGACACTTCACGAGACGCAGGATGTCACCCCGGCTCATCGGACCTTGCGACGTTACCACGTACCCAGGGAAATGAGTTCAACAAATTGCAGCCGATACGGGCGTCGGGGACGGGCGGTACCTCGGGCGACGTATCCAGACATCATACACCCGGCGGTCAAAACCTTGAACTACCGGGCTGGGGGGCATCTGTTACGGATTTATGTAAGGCCCATTAATGATGCGGCCCAATAACGAGTAGATCTATCATGATCACCACAGATCGAGATAAGATCATAACCAACCTACAATCAAGGAGATAATCAAGGAAATCTCTATCACAAGTATCCTCGAACTACGTGGACTTTGATCCCTCTTCAGGGTACGTAGGCCCTAGGAATCGCTCCTAGGTCAAGTCCCAATCAACATCAACATCCTAGCCCCATCAGGGCTAGGGTTCTGGTTCTACGCCAGAACAGAAACTATATGAATGAGTTCAAATTAAATTAAATAATTTCTTATAGTATATGTGCATAGCCTCATTCGTTGCTTTTATTAGCTAACGGAGGGAGTATTACTACAAAATTAAATTAAAAGGAAGGTTAAATCAATTTTGTGATAAATAATTGAACAATGTACAGCTGGGAACAATAATTATTTTTGTAACCAAATCATTCTGTTGGCATGCATTAATTACGATATAACATATGCTGCTGCCTCCTACATGTTATCTTGGCCTCTACATATATCTAAAATCAACATCATATATCATTATTTCATATAAATTTATTAAAAGTTATTATCCATAAATTATAAATAATGAAACATATTTATTTTAAACTTTGAATATAAAACATGTAGCATATATATGCATGTTTGGTTGTGAATAATAATTTTAGTCATTTCATAAAAATGGTCATAATTTTAGAGATTTTTTTTTTTTTGGTCAAAATAATTTTAGGGATATATAGGATATATAGTGTTGGAATCCGTACACGCAGCGGAATTAAAAACTTATGAATCTCATTAGAGGATCCATCAACGGCGTTTAAATCAATGTTAAAAGAATCTGGATCGTACCTATAGCAGTGTGGGACTTGAATAAGACTACTCGCTTCTGCTATGAATTATGCATATCCTACCGAATTTGCTTCATTTTCCCCGCACAATAATGGGTATATATTCATATGCAAGTTTAATAATATTTCAAAAATCTTAAAATTTATATATTAATTATATTAATAGTTCAAACGGTAAAATATACTACCTCATATGCTTAATTAAAAAAAAAAAAAAAGCTACTTAAAGTCCGATTTTGTTCTAGATATAAGATCTCAATCCACTTTGTCACTTATATTTATCGTTTTTTAAACTATCCTTATTGATTGTGCATATTAAGAGAGTTAGCATCAAAGGGAAGTTCTTAAGAAAATGATTTAAAAGGGTGTTTAAGTGAAACCAACACATGTATGACAAATAATTAAAATGTTTGCCTCCCTAATTAATGTATCACTTTTGAGGCACATAAATATTTAATTAAGTATATATTATATTAAAGGGTTATCGTTTGTCATGTCACTTGACATAAGGTTATGTCAAGTGAGCCCAAAACTACGTCGTTTTGGGATTAGAGAAATTAATGAACTCTCAAAACGACGTAGTTTTGGGTCAAGGGAATTAATGAATGATCTTTTAATAAAACTCATATAATAAATTCTAAAACAAAAATACAAAAACACCCTTCATTAATTTCCTTAACTTCCAAAACGATATAGTTTTGGGACACTTGACATAATCTTATGTCAAGTGACATGACAAACGATAAACTCTTATATTAAAGCTAAGAGAGGAGATAATATCACTTTTACTCATGAAACATAAACATGCCTAATGCCTAATGTAAGGTGTTAAATCAGGCCCTTAAAACTTGAAAGTAAATTTTTTAGGGAAAATGGAAGAAAAATACCATTTGAATTACAAAACCCCCCAAAATGTCTATTAAATTAGTAAAAGGACAAATAGGTAATTTGGTAGGAATATGATATTTTGAAGTTTGAGTCTTAACAACTTGAGTATGGACAATAACAACTTAAGAATAACAATTATTAACTTGGATATACACAATGACAACTTGGAGAGCTCAAGTCGGCAATCTTTACACCCAAACTGCTAATTAATTCTTATACTCAAATTGTCAACACTAAAACTTCAAAATCTTTGATTCTTACCAAATTACCTATTTGTCATTTTTCTAATTTATTAGACATTTTAGGGGATTTTATAATTTAAATGGTATTTTTCTATCATTTTTTCAATTTCTTAAGTGGTTGAATATTCATAATATAAAAAAGTTGAAGTTGCAAAAAATACATAAAAAAAGTTGAAGCCCATTTATTTAGGGAAAAAGATTGAAAAATACCATCAAAATTGGTAAAAGACAAAGGAGCGTGTTGAATTTCAATAATTTTAAAGTGACTTTTTTGAAATTTTGCAAAATTTGATAAATTATCTAACTACTCTTAGTTTTTTTTTAAATAAAAATCTTCAACCCTCTTGCCGGCCGCTAGAGCTCTAGCACCGATGACCACCGACGGCGGCCGTCACCGGAGCTCCAGTGACCTTGCTGACAACCGCGGTCTAATATATATTTTTTGAATTTTTCAAACAAAAGTTGTCAATATATATACTTGAGTTGTTAATAACGATACTAAAGTTGTAAGCAGCGGCCTAATATATTTTTTAAAAATTTCTCAGGCAAAAATTGTCAATATAGATACTTGAGTTGTTAATAATGATACTAAAGTTATAAACGGGGTATTTGTTTTCATGTATCCATATTGCCAACTTTTGCCTGATAAATTCAAAAAATAAATAAAATATTAGCCATTTGAGCTTTGGTGAAAGTTATTAGTAAATATTCAAAAAATACCTCGTTTACAGCTGTAGTATCGCTATTAAAACCTCAAATATTTATATTGACGAATTTTTCCGGAGAAATTAAAAAATATATATATTAGGCCATCATTTACAATTTTAGTATCTATATTGACAATTTTTTCTTAAGAAATTCAAAAAGTAATATAGTAGGTCGCCAGAACTCTGACTGCTGATCGCCAACAAGGTCACCAGAGCTCTAGTGACGGCCACTGCTGCCGAAGCTCCGGCATCCGGCAAGAGTGTTGAGGTTTTTTATTTTTTATTTTTTAAAAAAACTAGGTGTAGTTTAAATAATTTCTCAAATTTTGCAAAATTTCAAATCAGTCTCTTTAGATTATTGAACTTCAACATACTCATTTGTCTTTTACCAATTTTGATACTATCTACTCCCTCCGGTCCTAATTATAGGAGCAAATTACCAGAATTTGGAGGGATTAAGGAAGGAAGTTAAATTAGTTAATTATGTGTATTTTCCTAAAATACCCTTACCCAAAATTTAAAATGACATTAAGGAAACGCTTGTTGAATTGGTAGCCCGTACATGTCCGTTTAATCTTTTTGTTCAGCATTTTGTATCATTTCGTCTTGTATTTGATCATTCACGTTTAATCTTTCAATTCAGCTTTAGATTTTCAATAAATAAATAATTGAGAAAATTCCTTTTAAATATTTAAGAAAAATCAAAAACTTAAATTGAAAAAATATATATATACACATAATCATATGTGATCTTTTAACCAACTAAAATAATATGATCTTAAATAAATCAAATTAATTTATGTGTATATGACATTAATGAGTTGTAAACATTATTTACTTAATATATAGGTATATTATTAAATTATTATTGTCTTTAATTATTATTGAAAAATTATAAATAGGGGTATTATAGGAAAAAGATTGATAAAATTTAAAACTTGCTCTTATAATTAGGATTAAAACCAACTCCAAAATTTGCTTCTATAATTAGGACTGAAGGAGTATCTTTTTCCCATTTATTTACCTGTTAACATATTTGAATTAAAAAAAATTGTGATGCGGCCACGTCAGCAGGTTTCTCCCTCTGTGTCGCGCGAATTGGAAAGGGGACACCAACGAGCAACGACTATCAGCCGCGAAACGGAAAAATGACGGAAGAAAAAAGAGATTGGAGAGTCCTCACTCAAATCCCTCAAAACACAAAGATTTCTAATGGTTTTTTTGTTTTAGTTTCCCAATTTTAGCGGAAAATTAAAAATTCCAATACAATTACTTGGAGTCGTTGCGATTTATTCATAACATCACCAATGTCATGCATCTCCATTGATTGATATTATATTCTTCAATATATGAATATTTTGGATGAACCACGTCGGAAGTGGATGTTTCCATGAATGATTGAGATCCAGAATTGAATCTTTCTTGATTATTGAGAGAGAAGAAGGATCGTTTCTTCGTCCGTGTTTGGTTTCGCAAGATTTTTTCCGAATAACCTCTCTCCGTCTTTCTGCTTTGCGTCTCTCTGAGCTTTCGGTGCAGAGGAGTTCGTTAACTGCGAGGCGCAAATCTTAATTGTATTCTTTGTTAATTCAACCGAGAACAAAATATTGTATGTGATTTCAGAGGGAATTTTAATCAGCATTGTATGGGATCTTTCTTGAATGTCGTGTTGGATCACCAGGAGTTTGTCTGATTGTTTCATTAGGTTGTTTAACTTCTCAATAATAAGCTTATTTTGAAATGAGGATAAGTTAGCGGTTGCGGTATAGCATGGAGAAATTGAAGATGATGGATGAATGTGACGGTTTCAATTGGCATTGTCTAAGAAGCATGTTTGAGTATTACATGTGATGGTAGAAAGAGATCTTCAGTAATCTTGTTTACTCAGGTAGATGAATTGTTTGTTGATTTAGATAAGTTTAATTCAGACGTCGGGGATTTTTACAGTGATTCAGTTTTCATTTTGTGTAATTTTTTTTTGTTCTTATCCTTGCCTATTAGGGTGCTAAATGAACATGTCATAATGAGTGCGGAAGGAGTTTTATTGGTTAATGGACGCTCCACGAAAGACTTTCTCTAAAGTTGTAAGCATCGTCAAGTCATGGATCTCTTGGCCATCTCAATCCCAGCAGGCAAATGTGTCCCGGGTTTATGAGATGCCCGACAAGATAAGTTTTGTATGCTACAGGTGTAATTGCCCATTCACCTTATTTAATTATAGTCACCATTGTCGTCGCTGTGATAAAATTTTGTGCGCCCGCTGTACTGAAAACTCAGTTCCTGCCCCATCCAGCGATCAAAGGAATAGGATTCAAATATGCCAATTTTGTTACCAGCCATGGGAGCAGGATTTAGCTAGTTGTAGTAACAATAGCCAGGTCCCCAATCTGGATTATAGTTCTTCACTATCAGTTTCAAGCTCTACCAGTACATCTATTGTCACAGCTAATGGCAGTGTTTGCTCCCTTCCTGTTTTGATTGGTTGTTATCAACAAGAGCAACAAAGTATGAGCCTAGATCGACCATCTGTGAAAATAAAAGGTCTTGATAGGGGAATTTTATCAGAACTTAGAAGGGATCTTGCGGCAAGCCTAGGGGATTCATCTTTAAAGCAATTGGATTACTCAATGAAAAGGTATTATACCTTTTCTCTGGGAGTCACACATAGAGACTCCTCCGCCATATTTTATATTAATTTTTTTATTTTATCTCAATATTTATTTGATCTGACATTCTTTAAGTCATTTGTGTTAGAAATATGGTTAACTAATCATCACTTTAGACATTTGGAATAGTTTTCTAACTTTATTGAAACGGATCCTCTAAAGTTAAGAGATTTAGAAATTGATGAAGTCTAGTGTATATCATAAAAGTTTTTATTCAAGTTTCCTAATGTCTATTTTTCTGTTTTAATTTGACACACTTGACAAATTTAATGTGTTTTAGCTATAAAATATTATATAACGAATAATGATCAAACGAGATTGGCCGCATCCCACTAGTTGCTCTTGCTTCTAATTTCCCCTGCTAATTAGCTATGATGGTAACAAAACTGGTTAGACTGGCTACATGGTTAATCATGAAGACAGTTTTTTTTATAACAGTAGTTCTCAGAGAATAAGCTTTTATCTTAATTCAGGGGTAGTGATGATGAGGATGATTATGGTGTGTATCGGTCAGATTCTGAAATGCCGCATTATTCTGGAGTCAGTGGCTATTATGGTCAAGCTGATTTTGATGGAATTAACAAGATTGATGGATCACAAGTGGATGCAGGTGTTCTATGTAACTCTTTAGAGCCGCAATACTTCGACATGCAGGGTTTGGATGCAGATGTTTCAGAAGACTTTGATGCTGATGCTGAACCCTTAGATTTTGACAATAATGGACTTCTCTGGCTGCCTCCCGAGCCAGAAGAATATGAACGAGAAGACATGTTGTTTGACGATGAAGATGATGATTATGGGAATGACATAGGAGAGTGGCGGAATGCACTGCTCTCACCAAGTAGCTTGGGAAGTGAGGAGTCCCCAAATAGAGATATGTCAAGTGACGAACAGCCGATGGGTGCAAACAATGTAGTTGATGAACATTTTAGGGCCCTGATAACTCAGTTCTTCCTAGTTGAGAACCTACCAGTTGAAGAAAATGACACCAACAGTTGGTTTGAAATCATCACTTCTCTGTCATGGGAGGTTGCAACATTATTGAAACCAGATACAAGCCTAAGGGGAGGAGGAATGGACCAAACTGATAATGTGAAGATCAAATGCATAGCAAGCGGGAACCGCAGTGATAGGTAAAGTTCTATAATCTGTATGATTTTATGATCTAATCCACAACGGTTGTTATATTTCTTCATATCGGTTAATCAATCTGGATGTTTTTGAGTAATGGGTTTAAATATAGTTTCTAGGAAAAAGTAGTTGTATGATTTGTAATTTATTAGCCTCTTGCCAGATACGCATATAGCATGTCTAGAGAATGGTCTTTAGATGCCTAGATAATATGGCAAATTGTTAGGCCATAACATGGGGCAAAGAGAAGTTTAACTTTTGATGGCTTTTGCTTCCTATTAATTGACTTGCTTCTTTCTTGGGTTTTATATTCTCAGTGTGGTGGTTAAAGGAGTTGTTTGTAAGAAAAATGTGGCTCATCGGCGAATGAAATCAAACATAGATAGACCTCGCTTGTTGATCCTTGGAGGAGCGCTTGAGTATGCCAATCACTTGACGAGTGTAGACACCCTATTGCAGCAGGTTGTAGTTTCTTACCATTTTACAAGTTATAGTGTGGCACTTGCCTTTTATGTTCACTTTCATGAGTAAGTTCATGCTAACAAGTTTACATTCTTTTGGTAGGAAATGGAGCATATGACTAGGGCAGTGGCAAAAATAGCTGCACTGAAACCTGATATCCTTTTGGTAGAGAAATCAGTTTCTCGATATGCACAGGAATATCTTCTTGCAAAAGGCATATCACTGGTTCTCAATGTCAAAATGAAACTTCTGGAGCGCATAGCACTCTGTACAGCAGCTCAAATAGCACCTTCAGTTGATCATCTATCATCGCTCAAGTTGGGCAGTTGTGAAACATTTCGACTGGAAAAGTTTGTTGAAGACCTCGGTAGTGCTGGGCAAGATGGGAAAAAATCTACAAAGACATTAATGTTTTTTGATGGCTGTCCTAAGCCCTTGGGTCTCACGGTATGTCCTTTTCTTATTTTTTTTTTTTTTTTTCATTTGAGGAACTCAAATCCAATGATTGCTTTCATGTACATCCTTACTTGAAAAGTACATACCAGAAGATTTTTTGTTAACTTTTAGGAGCCATTCCAGTCTAACTTGTGCAAGAAGTGCGCACTTATTGCTCATCTGTTTGTTACAGATTTTACTTCGAGGTGCTGATAAGGATGAACTGAAGAAGGCAAAGCAAGTCATGAAGTATGGAGTTTTCGCAGCTTACCATTTGACCGTGGAGACATCTTTTTTAGCTGATGAAGGAGCGTTGCAGCAGAGAGACAAAAGTAACCCAATTGCTGAAGTAGCCTCATATATTGGCGGTAAAGAAACCTTTTTGGCTCATGGATCTCATCCATCTATGCCACTCGGTTCAAGTTACAGCTATTCAACTACCTCACACCCCTCTTGTGTTCCGTCATTGAATTCAATTTACTATTATGAGAAGCCTCTTACAAGTGAAGATATAAATAAAATGGACTCTCAAATATCTCTCATGACGGAAAATTCCGTAGTGAACAGTTCTCTGGAAATTATGGATAATCATCATCCTTCTCCTTCTGTAAATGACTGTTGGACTTCAGATAAATTTGATCATGGCATCCTCACTGATATACCTCAGAACAGTCACAAGCAAAGCAGCAAAGAGACAGAAGCTGTGAATGAAGAGCAATTACTTGTTGAAGAAGAGTTTCAACCAAGTGCTGATCATCCAAATATTATAGTGTCTATATCCTCCCGATGTGTATGGAAGGGAACCGTGTGTGAGAAGCCTCATCTTTCTCGCATTGAGTACTACCACAGCTCTGACAAACCCTTGGGTCGGATTTTGAGGGACAATTTATTTGATCAGGCAGGTTCTGTTCCAGAAATAATCCATATATTTTCATTTTGAGAACTCTGTCTGCTACTGTACATTCTCATGCTTCGTTTTCATTGCATTATTTCAGTGTTATCAGTGCAACTTCTGTAAAGAGACGTCAGAAGCACATCTGCTTTCTTATACTCATGGGCACGGAACAATCACCATATCAGTTAAAAAACTGCCAGAAATTTTCCTACCAGGGGAAAAGGAGGGGAAGATCTGGATGTGGCACAGATGCTTGAAGTGTCCAAGAATGAATGGTTTTCCTCCTGCTACACATAGAATAATAATGTCTGATGCTGCTTGGGGATTATCATTTGGGAAATTTTTGGAACTCAGTTTCTCGAACCATGCTGCAGCAAGCCGGGTGGCAGGCTGCGGTCACTCTTTACATAGAGATTGTCTTCGTTTTTATGGGTGATCATTTTTCTTCCTCATATATAAATAAATAAGCAAGCCTCTAGTTAAATAAACCGTTTGGTTATCTTTAGTTTGACTCAGTTATGCAATAGATCCACTTCTTGAAAAGCCTCACAGTTTTTTGTGTCTTTATGAAAATGAGTTTCATTGTGCCCATTCATGAAACTAGAATTGGTTTAGATTTTATATGTATTTGCGGGATTCATTAGTTCACTATGTTCATATTTCTCTTTCAGGTTTGGGACAATATTTTCTTGTTTTTGAGGAAAATAGAATCTATAAGTATTTTTTGTAGCTTATATATGTGTTATTTTGGTAGGATTTATGTGGATTGTGTTCCATTTCTTGCAGCTTTGGGAATATGGTTGCTTGTTTTCGGTATGCATCAATTGAAATGCACTCCGTCTACCTTCCCCCGTTCATAATGGACTTTGATAGTGGAAATCAAGAGTGGATACAAGAAGAGATAGATGAGGTTCGATATTTACTGTCTTGAGATGTTAGACAATACTCCCTATGTCATTAATATAAGTCATATTTATCTAATTTAAATTATATTAAGGAAGTTAGTTAATATGATGTGTATTTTCTAAAACACTTAGTCATCTTCCTTAATTCTCTCATTCCCCTTCCTCCTTAATTATTAATGAGAGAGCATCAATAGGGGTAAATTAGGGAAAAAATTGACAAATATGAAAAATAGCTGTTATTTAGGATCAAGATTGACTCCTCAAATAAGTCTTATATGAAGGACCAAAGTGAGTATTTAAATATGGTTGTTTGATCGCAAACATGACTTGATGTAGCAGGTGTTTAACCGGGCCGAGCTTTTATTTTCGGAGGTACAGAATGCTCTTAGTCATATTGAAGACAAAAGAACCAGAACAATGCCAAGTAACAGTGGACTTGTAACACCTGAATCGGCCCACCAAGTTGCTAAACTGGAGGGCATGTTGCAAAGGGAGAAAGATGAATTTGAGGTGAGGCCTTTAGTTGTGAATGCTTGAATTTGGAGCCTTGTTCTGGTTAGTTCCTTGTCTTGAAAGATTCATATTGATTATTTGGGTATCTATATCAAATTGAATTGAATTCTTTCCCCTATAAACATGCTGGTAGATATAAGTACTAGTTTAAGACCTTAGAATGGTCAAGGTCAACAGCCTTGTAGCCTAATGGCATGAGAGCTCCCCTCTATGTGTGACAGGAACCAATGACCTTTACTAGTTTATTTTAGGAAGAGATTATTTGTGTTTTATGTTTTATTAAATGTCTTGGGTTAATTGTTACAAATGTCCATTGTTGGTTATTGCAAGTTACTGGTACTTCTATGTATTTAGGGGTTTATAGTTACTTTTAGTTATGTTATCTACTTTGTCAAAGATATGGATGAATGAAATTATTATTGAGATAATTATCTCCTCTCTTTCCCTAGAACTCAAATTCCGGTTCTAGTCTTTGCCTTCTTCTCTTATTGATCTCTTCTAACTCCCTATTTATCTAGAGCTACTAATTCTGGTTCTAGAGTTCTTCTCTTCTCTTCCTCCCCTTTTCTCCTATTTCTATTTCTATTTTCTAGAACCTAACAACTTGGGAGGTCGCGGGTTCAATCCCTTTTTTAACCTCAGGTAGTTAATGTCTATCCCTTTAATTCAAAAAAATAACAATGGGCAGTGTCCGTTTGACCATTGAAAATGATCAGACCAGCTTTTACCATGTGCTTGGCAAGTGTGAAATTGAAAGAATGGAGCATGCAACTTATACTCCATTAACTTTTGTAAAACTCGGGGGCAGTTTTAATATTTTCACAAATGAAGCAGCATGAGTATTTTTTGTACTTTAAGGCTTGTGATTCAATCTTTAATTCTTTTCATTTTACGTAGGAAGCACTTCATAAGATTTTAAACCAGGAAAAGAGAAAGGGTCAACCTCGGGTTGACATTCTAGAAATTAATCGGTTGCGGAGGCAATTACTCTTCCAATCATATATGTGGGACCACCGCCTTATCTATGCTGCCAGCTCAGCTAATTTTACCAACGAGAGAGATCTAAGCAGTTCAAATTCAGATGACAAGACTAGAACCAATGATGAAAAATTGAACAGTGGGACGTCCATGCCACGAGCTTTCAGTAGTAGTGCTCATTGTATTCTTCCCAATTCAAAGCTTATGGGAAGCCCTGAACTACTGGGAAGAGAAGAAGGAGAACCTGGTGGCAAAATTTCCCAAGCTAATCAAATATCTTATCAAGAAATTGACATGACCAAAGACACCAAACAATATGAGAAGGAGGATCATCAATCTGACGACCCTTCAAAACTTAAAGGGTCAACCATTCGCAGATCTCTCTCTGATGGCCATTATCTTTCCATGCCCTGTTTGTCTGATACCCTTGATGCAAAATGGAGAGGTGAAGAACCTTCAGGGTCCATAATCCTAAAGGATAACGTATCAGTAACTCTAGATGAGTTGTTTGTGGCCGATTCTTCGAGCAGCACTACACAAAGAGATCAAGCAGAAGACCAAAACGTGCTCAAGAATATGCCTAAAGGATATGATTTTATGGAAGACCCTTTAATCTGGCTAGGAATGTCATTCACAAACTTCTATCACTCATTTAACAGGAACTTGCAAGCCAGTGACCATAAGTTTGATAAACTAGCTGACCACAACCCTGTTTATGTATCATCCTTATCTTCCTTCCGGGAGATGGAACTCCAAGGTGAAGCAAGGCTGCTTCTTCCAATTGGTGTTAATGACACTGTAATACCAGTGTTTGATGATGAGCCCTCAAGTATCATAGCGTATGCCCTTATGTCACCAGAATATCATGCCCTACTGATTAATGATGAAGGAGTTGATTCAATGCCTTCATTTTATTTTCCTGACTCGGCAAATTCCCTGTCGTTCTTTTCTCCTGATGAACCATTTAGTAGTTTTGATTCCCAGAAAAGTTTTTTCTCCTCAGATGATTCGTTATCTTCATTTTCTGCCTCTCCATTACTGGTACGTACAAAGGCCATGCATCCCAGAGTTTCCTTTGGAGGAGAAGATGGTAAGGTCAAATATTCTGTGACTGTTTACTATGCCAAGGGGTTTGATGCCATGAGAAGAAGCTTTTGTCCTTCAGAAATTGACTATGTAAGGTCCTTGAGTCGCTGTAAAAAGTGGGGAGCTCAAGGTGGCAAGAGTAACGCGTTCTTTGCGAAAACTCTGGATGATCGATTTATCATCAAAGAAGTCACCAAAACAGAGCTTGAATCGTTTATTAAATTTGGTCCGGCATACTTTAAGTACATTTCTGATTCTATAGCCGCCGCAGGTCCAACATGCTTGGCAAAGATTATAGGAATATACCAGGTACTTGTATTTTATCCTAAAATGTTCTTGCATATGTTTATACATCAATTATGTTTTGAAAGGCCAACTAAATGCTTTATTGTATATGTTTATTTATACATCAATCATGGTTCAGAAAAGCCTTGTTTTACTGGTGCAAAGTTTGATTGTTATCTTGCTAAACTAAATGCTTTGGACATGGGAATGAAAGTTTTATGATTTTGACTTGGTCTAAATGAAATACTAGAACGAAAACATTGTTGAATAAAGAGAACCAGTGGAAGAATCCTGCGATATATGAATCATGTATTTTTCTCTGCTGAATAAAACACACACACACACACATATATATATGATGAACTCTCTGTTTACCGATTGCTTTCTCCTCGAAAGGTTATAGTAAAGAATCCTAAGGGAGCGAAAGAATCAAAGATGGATGTGCTGGTTATGGAGAATCTTCTGTTTAGGAGGAACGTGGCACGGCTTTATGATCTCAAAGGATCTTCCAGGTCTCGCTATAATTCAGATACCACTGGGACCAACAAAGTCCTGCTGGACCAAAACTTGATTGAAGCAATATCAACTTCTCCCATTTTTGTGGGATATAGAGCGAAACACTTGTTAGAGAGAGCTGTTTGGAATGACACTATTTTTCTTTCAGTAAGTATCAAACAGCTATTTATTTCTCATTTCTTTCTTTGAACGCAAGTAATTCTCTCTTCTCTTCTCTTCTCTTCCTAGCTTTGGAGAGGTTTCTACTGTCTGAGGGAGGGATTTTCTTCTGCATAATGCCATAATATCTCATGGTGCAGAAACCAAACAACTCAAATATCAGATCTATTGATATCAAATATTAGAAATGTTGTTTAATGAACAAGCATTTGCATAATCTATCTTATGCCCATTATTTGACATGTTTTTTGTGCAGAAAGTGGGGGTAATGGACTATTCGTTACTTCTTGGGATAGATCAAGAGAAACATGAGTTAGTGGTTGGAATAATTGATTACATGAGACAGTACACATGGGACAAGCATCTGGAAACGTGGGTAAAAGCTTCCGGCATCCTCGGAGGACCCAAGAATGCAGCTCCAACTGTAATATCACCCTTGCATTACAAGAAAAGGTTCAGGAAAGCAACGGCTGGTTACTTTTACTTTCTTCCAGATCAGTGGTCTGATTCAACCATGCCTACAAGTAAATCGCAGCATGATTCATTTGAAGACAACACACCACAATCGTCTTCAATTGAATGATTCTTTCATCCTTTCTCTCTTATTTTTGCTCTCTCTCCCTCCCTCACACGTATTATTTAGGTTTTTGTCCCCCCATTTTTTAAGTTGTTAGAAGATGCTGAATAAAGGGAAAAGAGGCTGTTAGAAGCCGCAGGATGTCACTCTGTGGAGCAAAAATATTTGATGAGGCTGTAGATGATATCTGTGTACAAAAATCTATACATAGGGAAGGTAACTAGCATCACAACATGTACATTTATACATGATATATTTATCAAAATTTTACTTTTCTTTATAATTATATTGCTATGTATAAATATTCTCCTATTGGAGACAATTCTGTTCGAAGTACTGTCAGGTATTAAATGCATTAAAACTTTGGTTCATTACATTACAAGGAATTAGCCCCTTCCACTAAATCTAAATTCTAACTTCCGTTGATTTCTCAAAATTGTATTTAACTGGATAGATCATATTTCGAGTGTAAGATCTCATATTTAGGTTTGGATGTTATAGCTCATCATCATTTTAGCAATGGCCATGGGGCAATCTTTCTTATTTGTTTAATCCTTGTTGGATACAGATGGTGAGGGAAAAGGAAATTCAGAATTTGCAGGAACTGGGAGCAAAAAGATTCATGATATCTTATGAAGAAATTTATCAACCACATTGATATGTCATACTATCATTAAAAAGTTATAAATATATTTTAATTAAAGAATTCCGTAATGAAAAAGTATATTGCGCTCACATTATCAAACAAGTTATAAACACATGCTACCTCCAAAACTTTGGAACATTTTGATCGAAATTAAAGTACTTACTTCCTTCACTCTTTTCTTATGCATGCGTTCATACTTCAGTCCCACTCAGCCTCTCAGTTTCATAATCTTTTTTCTCAAAAAAAAAAAAAATAATAAACATATCAAAGAAACCAAATTTGAAATATTTAATCTGTATTTTAAGAAATAGTAATTTTTTTTCCTGTTGGCCCCCACTAAATGACCTGAACGATGGTGACTTCTTGGTTTGTAGTCTCATAATTTGTGGTTATGAAACAACGACGCTTCCAGACAAATTAATTGCTCTATGATTAGGATGTCATCATCAATTTCTTGATCTCTTCTTTTTAATTTTTTTTTTTCTTTCTTTTTCTTTGCCCCTCTTTTGAGATAGTACTAATGCACCACACAACCGATTTAAGACAGAAAAGCTACAGGTATTGTCATTTTATTTGTTGACTTTTGAGTGTGAGTACTGAGTACAGACACAACTAGCAAAAATAAAAAGGTTACAAGCATATTTTAAGGTAAATTGAGGAAAAATTCCCGTTTCAATTTTTTTTTTCGTTGAACTGCCTGAATATAGATACTAATATTTCATGTGCATAAAATGTATCAGTACTTTCTATACATAAAAATATATCATGTCATTCTAACTAATAAAATTTCTAAACAGATATTTGTGACGATATTTAATTTTCACATGTTTGTAAATAAATCTAAGGGAAAATTCATGTCAGGGCCCTTTTGATATTATATATATATATATATATATAATTTACATTCAATTTCGATATTCCCGTAAAATCCCCGGACCTTTTCTTATTTTCATCTACGTGAGTTTTAACCTTATCATAGAAGTCATGCCTCCTTTTTTATAAAAATACAAAAGAAAAATTGTTATCAATTTGTTAATATTTAGTTGTTAATGATATTTTTAACAACTAGGAGTCACCGGACGGTGTCAAGTCACCCAAGATTCGATATTTTTAAAATACCCTAGGAGTCTTGGGGCCTTTTTTATTTTTTTTTTTTTAACTAATAAAATTTCTAAACAGATATTCCCTAAATCTAATAGTAATTCATAAAATAACTATTCTCAAAATCTAATAATATATAATAGGTCCTATCCCTAATAATACAGGCACTTGCACACACATGTGGATGACACTATTTATATATATAGCCATACATATGGTAGTTAGTAAAGGATATCACGCGATTTTATATTATAATATTGTGATAATATTATGATTTTATTATTAACTAGTATTGTAAATATTAATTATGGAGACATGTTATGATATTCTTCACTGGGTACGCATGCAGTAGCATTATATATATGGCTCTAATTAATCAATAAAATATGTGCAATTAATTCTCATTTCAATATTTCAATATTTCAGAGTTAGGTCAGATATCAGTAGCTGTGAAGTTGAAGTGTTGGTGAAGGCAGAGACGTTGAAGTGAAGGGTTGAATATTTCTTCGTCTTTAAGAATCTGAAGCAAGCTTTGTTGAAGCAGAAGATTCATGATTTCAACATCTCTGAACCCACCAATAATAACACAACACAACACATATATATCTATAAATATAATTAACCAAACTAGATTGAATAATGTGTGTGTGTGTGTGTGTTCATATAATATAGTATGAGAATATTGTTTGATCGATCTAACCTTGGATGATAGGTTGGTGTTGGATTTCTTCGTGGAAAACGAGGCCCTTCATCGTATCCTTCACAGATAATCTCTCCACTTCTCTCATCTCTGTAGCAAACTATTCCCTCTGCAGATTCATCCTCCACCTCATATAACTGTTCCATACAAATTAAACATCGATCTGAACTTTTATATATTTTTTTGGTTCCCTCGTTATGTTCTTGATTGAACAATCTTGAACAATCGTACTAAAATTAGGTGGATATATAGTAAACTTGAAAAAAATTTCATCAATTAGTTGTCCCAAAAGTGATGACTCACAGAGAAGTAGAGAGAGATCGAACCTTGTTGTTGATGGAAGCTGAGATTCGGAGTGATGAAGGGTGGGTCTTCCTCAGAAGCAGATGGACATGGAATCTCTGGTTGGAATCTTGGCAACGAAACAGCCTTGATTTCTGAATTAGGGGTTGAGATGAAGCACACTTAAGAGCCATAAAGCAACCGCAACAAGAAGAAGCAGAAGAAGAAGAAGACAATAATAATGGCATTGCTTTTTGGTGAACATGGGTATGGCTATATTATATATATATATAGTCACGTCTCCTCCTTCATTTATGGGTTTTCTAGCTAGACTTCCTTCCTATTTTTAATTTAAAATAAGATGTACATGATAACCACCTTGCATAAATTATGAATACATGCCCAGAACGATATATTAAAGTCCTATATATAATATCAATTTAACAATAATAAAATTTAAAAAAAATATTGAAGAATCCAGTCCTATAGGTAATATAAATTCCGACGTAAATATTAAACTACATGTAAGTATGTTACGTGCTATATGTAATATATGGATTAGTCCAGAACATCTTTATTTTTGTCAAACATGAATAAAAATGAAAATGAAATAATCAATATATTAAAGGGGGTAAAATGGAAGTCATATTTTTGGTTGAAGCGTGATGCTGCTTCCAACCTGTATCCCCACCAATAAATGGTTGCTTGGTCAATTCCCCCCACCTCACTCTGTGTAGTGTGTATGGTACACTCATGCCATAATTTTTTTGTTTTTTTTTGGGGTTCTTTTTCGTTATCAATTTCTATGGGCCTTATGACCCATTTCTTTGTCCTAATTATAGGACACATTTACGATCTCCCTCAACAACTTGTGGGCTACTCTTGGAGGTTGGAAGTGTAATTTAATAATGATGTCATTATTAAATATGAAAACAAAATTGCTCAAAATTATTTTATTAAAAAAAATAAAAAGCAATAGAATTGAGGTGTGTATGTGATATTAATGAGTTCAGAGTTGCAAGTATTATTCACTTTATAGAATATATAGGTGCATTATTAAATTATTATTTTATTTAGTTATTATTGAGAAAGTATCAATAGGGTTATTTTAGGAATAAATTGACAAAAATTAGAACTTTGTCTTATAATTAGGACTTAGATCAACTCTCAAATGTTGTCCTATAAATAAGATCAGAGGAAGTTTTTGGTCTAGCAGAATAGACTAGCCTCTTACAACGTAACGAACCAAAGTTCGAATCCTTGCTATGAGAGGTGTCTATGTTTAGTGTTCAACAACGCCTCAAATATGATTTATTATTGTCTTCAATAAGAAGATACATGTGCCCAAAAAAAACTAATCTTCATAATTTGTAATTACAATACAATGGACTTAAAAAGTAATTTAACTTCTATTTTATCCTACTAGATAGAATCAGTTATATGAATCACGCGCAACGCCATTCAACCTCATCAACAAACAAATCTTTAGATTAATTTAAGGTAAATGAGCAAAAATACACATGTGCTTTACTCCTGGGAGCGCCCAACACCATATGCTTTTTTTGGGAGCAAAAATACATATGTGGTTACATTTTGGGAGCAAAAGTCACATCAAATGTTAGTTAACCGTTACAGTGGAAGTGTTGACTAATAGAGCTGACGTGGACGCTGACTTGGAGATTAAAGAAGCAAAAAAAAAAAAGCTGAACAAGCGAGGTCCAAGGAGCACCGATGAAGAAGCATCTAGAAAACTTATGATTGGACTAAAAGATAGCCATTCCCATTCTGGAACTAGTCATCCATTTCTCATAACTTCCATCATAAGAATGGAAAGGAGTTTAAACGACAAATAACTAAAAAAGAAACTTACCGATCAAATTTTATATCTGATAATTACTAGAAACTTTTCTGCTTCTTATCAATGGCGGGATAAGATCCACTTGAGTTTTCACATCTTTTTCGCTTCTTTCACTTCACGATAGAACAAAGGAGTTAGAACCGGCAAGAAATCTAGAAGCTTTGGAAGGGTGATGATTATGATGTCTTTCAAAATGCTTTGAATTGTTCTGATTTGGTCCTCTATTAATTTGGCTCCAAAACAGAGACATATGAGAATACTACCGGCCACTCAAGAGTTATGTCACCCTTCAGCCTAAACACTTTCTACTCATATTGATTTTAATATGTTTTGTTAAATAGTATAACTGATGATGTTTTCAAAACAAGAATACTAGTATATAATTTTACATCAGTATTTTTTTCCTTCCAAACATACTTATGTAAGAACTTTGTAATCAATTGCAAGGTAAGTGACTTTGGCTCTTTCCAAAAGCCAAATTTTCATATTCATTTCTACCGTCAAAAATTAGAATGCGTGACCATTTTTTAATCAAGCTTCAGAAAATCCACCAGAATAATACACACTCACTTAAACTAGCAAAGAGGACATGCATGAGTAATTGATGGAGGCTAAGGTAGTACGGGCTACCTATGTTCAGGTTGAGTAGTATGAACACCCACTAGCAACCCATAAGATTTATCTTTTGCCATCCTTATGCCTTAATCAAGTTCATAATTGAATAAATAGCTCCATATATATCAGTGTCAGTAGTCAGAATAATCGAACTAATCTGTATGTTATCACTAAATAGTTCTTCAACAGATGATACTCCTCAAAAAGGGATTGAACAATAATACGAGCATGGCTCTCTCGTCCCCCCTCATAAGACTTCACCAGACTCATCAGAGGTTCAACAAGCCTTTCTTGGGTATGTATAGTTCACCATACGTCTTTAATTATTAACCCGTTAGTTACACTCTCAGTTGTTGTCGCTTTCACACTAGCTAGTTTATTGAAGAAAAAATTGATTAAAAAAAAGGAGGAGAATGAGCGTGTTTTAACTTGCGGGTCTTTAGTGGCCGGTAGTATTCTCATATGTCTCTGTTTTGGAGCCAAAATAACAGAGGACCAAATCAGAACAATTCAAAGCATTTTGAAAGACGTCATGATCATCACCCTTCCAAAGCTTCTAGATTTCTTGCCGGTTCTAACTCCTTTGTTCCGTCGTGAAGTGAAAGAAGCGAAAAAGCTGTGAAAACTCAAGTGGATCTTATCGCGCCATTGATAAGAAGCAGAAAAGTTTCTAGTTATTATCAGATATAAAATTTGACCGGTAAGTTTCGTTTTTAGTTATTTATCATTTAAACTCCTTTCCATTCTTATGATGGAAGTTATGAGAAATGCATGACCAGTTCGAGAATGGGAATGGCTATCTTTTAGTCCAATCATAAGTTTTCCAGATGCTTCTTCACCGGTGCTCCTTCGACCTCGCTTATTCAGTTTTTTTTTTCCAGATGCTTCTTTAATCTGCCAAGTCAGTGTCCACGTTAGCTCTGATGTGACTTTTGCTCCCAAAATGTAACCACATGTGTATTTTTGCTTCCAAAAAAAGCATATGGTGCTGGGCGCTCCCGGGAGTAAAGCACATGTGTATTTTTGCTCCTTTACCCATTAATTTATCAATAAAGAGGTCTCACTCATGTTCTAATGTAGAACATAAGTGTCTAGCCCTAGGTGGGCTGATATATTGATGTAGGATCAAATAGCTCTCTCCCAAGGTATCCATGGATGAGATACCTGAGAGGATCGGTGATCTCTGCGCACACATGAAGGCTTTCACCAAAGGGGTAGGGTGTGTGCTCTGTGTGGCTGAATCGTAAAGGAGAGAGCTTAGAAGACGTGTACCTTTTAGGTTAACCTATTATATATAGAGGCTACCTTAGGGTTAGGGTTTGGACTTGTTGGGCCTCTTGTGCCTCCAAGCCCAAATGTATTGGATGTCTCCTGTTGGGCCACACTTATGACAAGCGTAATATTTAATTCTATAACAGTTGCCCCCAAGCTCGGTAGTTCAGGTCTCTGAGCTGCCGAGATTAATTGATCGCTTTCCGAGATCCCTTGAATCCGACTTTGCTTTCGTAGCAATTTTCCCGGCTAATTGTCTGGTTTATATTCCTGCATTTAATAACATGTAAGCAAATCACAATAAGTGGAAAATACTTACTTTTTGTGCAAATCGTTCAACGTGCTCATTTCGGATACTTGTCCGAGCTTGCATTAAACTTTCTGGTTTGCATTAATGCCGGTTATTGATAACACGCTTTTCCACTTAACAAATCGTTGTCGACTCTGTTGCCCCCCAGCCTGGTAGTTCAGGTTTCTGAGCTGCCAGGATGTGTTACTTCTCAAACCCATACCAGGTGTTCGTTATTGTTGGGATTTCGTGCGTGTTGACCCGAGATTCCAGGTTTATATACTCTAAACCGAGATTTCGGGTTATAAACTTTAACACCGAGATTCCAGGTTATTTACTTTAACCTCGGGATTCCGGGTTCGTAAACTCTGACCCCGTGATTCCGGGTTACATACTTGAACACCGAGATTTCGGTTTACATATGTTAACACCGAGATTCCGGGTTACATACTTGAATCCCCGAGATTCCGGGTTTATAAACTGCACCCCGAGATTCCGGGTTCATAAACTCTGACCCGAGATTCCGGGTTCGTAACTTCTGACAACGGGTTTGTTTACCCAGAATTCAGTCATTCAAATAGATTCGGCGGCATTGTCGTCGCAAATAATCCAATAAAGGACTTTCAAATCGACTTGGCATCATTACCGCCTTTACACGGAGCCCGGTTTTAACCAGATTAAGTTAAACCAAGTCGTCCCTTCGAAACTTTACACGGATCCCGGATTTTAACCAGATTCGATATAATCAGGATCCGCCTTCTGTCTTTGTTTCCTGCAAAACTTTAAACAGAACTTATATCGGCTTTACCGTGTCCCAAAGGTAGCACGTTTTAACCAGTAAATCCGGCTTTAGCATGTCCCGAAGGATCATGTTTTAACCGTTATTTCTATGGAGCCCGGATTTTGACCAGATTCAGTTAAGCCGGGGTCCGCCTTCATCCCTTTCGTAGAGATGGACTCCACAATTTATCCGGGATCCAATTAAGGAGCGCGGATTTAATTGTATAAAACAGACTTGACATGATTCATGAAAGCGGGTTTGTGTACCCTGGATTCATGCATGTTTAAATTGGACATGATTTTCGAAGACGAGTTTGTTTACCCTTAATTCATACATGTTTTCCTTCGACATGATTTTCGGAAACGGGTTTATGTACCTCAGATTCCTACATGTTTAGCTTTGACATGATTTTCGGAAACGGGTTTATGTACCTCAGATTCCTACACGTTTTCCTTCGACATGATTTTCGGAAACGGGTTTATGTACCTCAGATTCCTACATGTTTAGCTTTTGACATGATTTTCGAAAACGAGTTTGTTTACTCAGAATTCATACATGTTTAGACTGGACATGATTTTCAAAAACGAGTTTATTTGCTCAGAATTCATACATGTTTAAACCTGGCGGCATAGCTAGCAGTTCGACAATTTTTCTTCAACAAAAGTCCTATAGCTCTTGGCCTTTTCAGACTCATGAAACTCATGGATAAATGAGCCAATATGAACCAATGCTTTCAATGCACAGTGAAACATGAAAATTAATGTATGAACAATATAAGCGTACTTTTCCATGGTGACATGTGCATAAGCTTATTGAAATCTATAAATCATTAATTTTTACGGCTATTATAACAGCTTCTTAATGAAGGCGGTCTTTCAGTACATTTACATGATGGGACCCACCAATATCATTTTGGTCATAGCCGTTTATAAGAATATGAGCATGTACCTGATTGTGTTATCTCCAGCCATAGCCTTTGCAGATGAATATCAGAAACAATATTGAATAAAGAAAAATGGGCTTGGCTCGTATATGCTGCAACAAGCAAGGCAATTCTTTATCTTCAGCAGCGTTTGGCAGAGCCACTCCTTGAGTGCTTAATTTCATGCCTCTTCACCACACATAAACTCATTAAAACTGATGAGCCTTCCCAAGATTCATTTTAATTAGACAGAATCCGAGTTAATGGTTGCCACCAAGTCTCTTGCATCCGCTTAAAAGATCTCAACGGCTTCTTCACATTTTTCTGACCTAATGAGATGCTCTATATAGATTGAGTAAGTGCCACAATTTGGAGTATATTCAGACTGAAGCATTTCTATGATGACATTAGTAGCCTCCTCAACTCTTGAAATAGAAATAACAACATCAGGAAACTTTCCACTGTTCTGCTTTTCATGCATGAGCTTTTCTGTAATTGCTTAATTCCTTTTCATTGGCTAACAGCTGTCTTAGCTTAGAGCCATTGATGATTTTCATGTTCAGAATCAAAACGACATTATTTTGGGAAAGTTGCTCAGCTAGATCTTGTAGAATGGCCTGTAAAATTGGAATCTCGGCCTTCAAAGCGCAATCCTAGATTTCATCCAAGTCGGCTCCAATATCTCGGCATTCAGTAATCCTGAGCATTAATCTCGGTATCCCTGGCCGACCTCAAAAGCATTCCTCACCGCGTGCTTGACCTCGGCTTCCACGAAAGTAGTGCAATTTAATACCCTGTCACTTTATTCTGGGAGAAAGCAAACTGATGCTTTTGAAGTGCTTAAGTGCTTGGGTTGTTGACGACTTTGAAGGTGTATCCTCTACTGCGCCAGAGTTTCTTGCACAATCATTCCCTCTAAACTGGAAGCCTCCTATAGCACGGGATACTTCTTAAATATGTAGCAGGCGTTTCCAATTTGGTGCTTGGCAACGGTTCAGAAGCAGCACTTGAATTCCCCATTCCACCCAAGATGGAGCTCGAACTGAGAACAAGACGACTTCCACTCACAATCCTGAATTTCAACTAACTATCCCATATTACAATCCCATGCTTCAAATCATGATCCCGTCTTTCAATCGGGAACCAGGACAACCTCAAATGACTATCTTGGACTTCAAGTAGAGACCGCATTTGAGTTCAGTAGAGACCAAGGTAACGAAAATGCAGTTGATGTT
This sequence comes from Acacia pycnantha, assembly GCA_025563575.1. Classification (NCBI taxonomy): domain Eukaryota; kingdom Viridiplantae; phylum Streptophyta; class Magnoliopsida; order Fabales; family Fabaceae; genus Acacia; species Acacia pycnantha. Next base: position 172,692 of record JAMWYP010000018.1, on the reverse strand, counting down.
CAGATATTGAAAGAACTTAATAACGTAATTGATGCTCTCCATGTCAGGCTCTCGGCTTTACCGCTGCTATTGAACATTATATCAGCTACCGCTTTGTGGATCAATCTTAGATTACACGTTTAGCAGGTTAACTTGATGAAAGCCTGGCCGGAACTTGAAGAGGAGCAGCGAAACAAATAACCTTTACAATCATGATGCTCGGCCCAAATAAATCTCGACCCAGATTGGAAGTAACAACATAACCCAGATGAATTTAATAATAACAGTCTCTATCTAGACAAAACAGCAAAACAGATAACGCCAAAACAGGTCATGCGATCACGTGAATATGAGAGACCAAGTCAAAAAACAAAAAATTCAGACGCATCCCGGTGTTTAATCCTGAGGTATCCCGGCATCTTGACTGTGCACCTCAGAATCACCCCAGTTTGATTCACCGTGTTGGTGATGAACGTGCCGATATCAGTGACGATGATGATGACAGGTTTGATGCTGCGATAATTATCCTTAGAGTGTCTCGGCATAATAAAGCATCTCGGCATAATGAAGCATATAAGTGGAGACAAGCCGGACTTCAAGTGAGTATCCCCGCCTACCAACTAAACAAGCCGGTCATCAAATATGTATCCCGACCTTAGCATGTTGACCCCTTAGCGTCTTGGTTTCCCGGCATTAAAGAATGTAGAACCTAAGGTAGTAATCTCGGTCTTGGGGGATATATCTCGGCATTCTCTGAATCTCGATCTCTAAGAACCATATTGACTGTACATCCCAGTCATACACCCTTCTTCAAAATCTACGTATCTCAGTCATACACCCTTGCCGACATACACATCTCGACACTCCACTATTTCGGCATCTCGGCCACTACAAGAGGCCACTTAAAGCTTTTGTTGGAAAGCAGTGCTCTAAAATTCAGAACGTTGTTGCTCGGAATGCAACTTTGGAATTCATAGATCCAATCAGTTCGGTCAGATATGAAGAAGCTACTAGGCAAAATCCAATCCGTGAACCAGTCGACGAGAACCCAGAACCTCAGAAGAACGGACCCCTGATGCAACGAAGAACCAGAATCGTTCAACAGAATCAGAGGTAATGCAAACCTGAGACAACTTGTTCAGGAACGAACGCCCAGAATCAGAACCTGACAATGACAAATGCCGGACCCATTCAAGGTCAATGGGGGATGGAGAGTCGTAGAGGTTTCGGGATGGGAAGTCAAGATGCAAGCCTTCATTACTCACGTTATTGCTTCGCCTCACATCCAGTAAGCCAGAGGATAAAATTAACCTCATAAACCCTAACTGTAAATCTCCAAAATTGCCCAATTGGCAGTTAGGAATTGGAATCACTGACCATCTTCGGTCATGGGAATCAGAAATTTACCGATTCCCCACAAACGGCGCCAATGTTCTGATGTAGAACATAAGTGTCTAGCCCTAGGTGGGTTGATATATTGATGTAGGATCAAATAGCTCTCTCCCAAGGTATCCATGGATGAGATACCTGAGAGGATCGGTGATCTCCGCGCAGACATGAAGGCTTTTACCAAAGGGGGTGGGGTGTGTGCTCTGTGTGGCTGAATCGTAAAGGAGAGAGCTTAGAAGATGTGTACCTTTTAGGTTAACCTACTATATATAGAGGCCACTTTAGGGTTAGAGTTTGGACTTGTTGGGCCTCTTGTGCCTCCAAGCCCAAATGTATTGGATGTCTCATGTTGGGCCACACTTATGATGAGCGTAATATTTAATTCCATAACAACTCAGTTGTAAAGTCTTTGAATGGTTTCTTCGCTATTTCTTTACTCTTTTCCAGAAAACTCTATATTGCTTTGATCAATCATCCTCATTCATTAACACATCTAATAGCTTTTCTATACGTGTATAAACCACTTTAAATTATTTTCTATCATTTTCTTTTTAATTGGCTAACACTAATTCTTTTTTTAATATGCTCATGAACTATTTTTTTTTTTAACAAAAAGCTAAGCCCGAAAGTAATGGTTCTTTTTTTTTTTTACCTGAAAAAAGTAATGGTTCAACATAAAGTTGAGTCTAGAAATGAAATGGTGCATATTTGGTCACATTTTTTGTAACTAAAAAGAAGTCATCATGATCGAATCTTTTTGCCTCTACAGAAATGATCTCAGAAACAAAATAAAAGGTCCCATCCAATCTGCATCACTCATCAGAACTTTTACTTTCACTTTTCACCTTTCATTGTTAACATGTGTGTGAGTCTGAGAGAGAGATACTACTACTCATTGGCATGCAGTATAACTATAAACAAAGTAATATTGTGGCCTGTTCTCATGCTCAATAAGTCACATTAGCAAACTTCGTCATTAATATAAGAGTTAATCATGTAAATTACTGTACGGACGAGTTCTTTTATTAAGGACAGAAGGCTATGATTTATAAAATAAATTATTAATGTCTGTTTCATTAAGGTTTTATGTGCTTGTTTGAATGTTTGGGAAACCCAAGAAAGCATTTTAATTAAGGGGATATCATTTCTGCATTTGCTGCAGAAAAATTTTCTGCAGCAAGTATGAAATGACGCCGTTTCATTATTATTATTATTATTTTCAACTTCTCCCTCAATCGCACAAGCTTCTTGGTTCCTCTTGTTTCTTTCTCTTCTTCATCAAGAACACAAAGTATCACTTTGCCTTTAACTTATTGCTCAGCCTTCTCGCTCTTAATTAAAAATCACTCTCCTTCTCCTTCTGCAACCTCGACGTGGGTTTGGGTCTGGTCCGAGAAGAATTAAGAGAAGCCACAATCGAACCGGAAGAATACTCTTAGGATCTGGTCTGAGAAGAATTAACGACGTGGGTTTGGGTCTCGGTTTTCAAATCAAAGTTGTGGGTCTTGGCCTGAGCGAAGCCACGATCGAACCGGAAAAGCCCACTCCCCCCGACAATCGGCATCTCTCAACCCGTACTGAACACAGTGTTTCGTCCCAACAAACTCCGATAACTCCCATTATACTTCCCTTCCATGAACGCAATAAGTTAAAGGCACAGTGATACTTTATGTTCTGGATGAACAAGAGAAAGAAACAAGAGGAAACAAGAAGCTTATGCGATTGAGCGAGAAGTTGAAAAAAATAATAATAATGAAACAGTGTCGTTTCATACTTGCTGCAGATTTTTTTTTTTTTCAGCAACTGCAGAAATGATATACCCTTTAATTAAACATTTTTTTAGTAAATCAAGATAAAACTTTTTTCATATACTTATCCTATAAACATTTCTAAAAATCTAAAACAAACATGCAATATATAAGTGAAAAACAATTTAGTAAACTGGAGGATATACTGTGCTCGACACAGACCGTTATATATATGCATGAAGCGAGAGGAGGAAGAGTATCCCAAGTTCACAGCCAACAGTTACTGACATTTATTCAGAGAGTCTGAGTTGAAAGCGGTTGGCTTGCTGTTATCACAAACACAGACGAAATTAGACTTGAGAGTTCGAATCTTTTTTTGTTTTTTGAGAAAATCATATTACAACGCCATGTTCAAATTGAAATGAATTGCAGTGTCATGTGACGTGAGAGAGAAGTGGGTGAATGAAAATGAAAGTTTTGAGTCTAAATAATTTGATATAAAACTCTACTAATTAGAATAAACTCACTAAATATTATGTAATTCATCAAATCAAATAATATATTGGAGACAAAATATATTGTTATGGTTTGAACTTTGAAGCAAGGTTTTGCTCCTTGCTAGTAGGAGTTCACATTAACTGCTTATTATGTGCTTATAATAAAGACTAGAGGAAGTACAACGCCATGTTCAAATTGAAATGAATTGCAGTGTCATGTGACGTGAGAGAGAAGTGGGTGAATGAAAATGAAAGTTTTGAGTGAGAGTGAATGTGACGTTATTTTAAAACTATTTTTAGGATGCATTAAAATTATGTAATTCATCAAATCAAATAATATATTGGAGACAAAATATATTGTTATGGTTTGAAGCAAGGTTTTGCTATAAATAAAAAGTAATATATAAAAAAATAAAATAAAAAATACTTATACCACTAATTAGATGTATAAACACCTAATTCATAAGCACCTAATGTAGACTCTGCTAGAAGTAGCAAGATGGCTTACCCACACATCTAGCTTTTTTATTTCGAGACAAAAAAACAGAGATTTGAAGTTGCTTCCATATAATTATGGAGGGAGGTGAAAAAGAAGATGAAGTTGTAAGAACGATTTATTATTCAAATTTTGGTTCCCCAAGGGAAGGCAGAAAAATGTAGGACAGAAAGTTTTAAGGCACGTTGAAATTGATTTTGATTTGAAATGAAATGAATGAGACATTATTTTAAGGTGAAAAAAACCAAAATGCCCTTCTTAAAAAAAATCTTTCCAAAAACAACTTCACAGCCTTCGAAATTTTCAACCTGCATTGTTCAAAATTTTCCGCAATATTTCAGAAACCTCCCATGGCAGTTCTGAAGGAGTTCAAGCACAGACCACCCATGCCGGAGAACTCACGAACTTTAATCTTGAGGTCAAGCACAAACCGCCTCTTTTGTATGTGTGTTGTTTTTCCTAAAGAATTAGTAATTGAAACATTTTATTCTTTTCTAAAGAAAAAACCAGAGTGGGCACAAAAACAATGAAGGCAGGCTAAGCCAAAGCAATCCATCCGTACCACAATAGAAAAGAAGCCAAAGAGAGTGAGTGAGGGAGGAACAGGCAGGAAACAAAGCGTACCGTCTTTTGTGATCACTACCCGCAGGGTTCACCTGCTCCTACCACATAGCTTCTTGTTCATAGATACCCCTTTGCTTCTTTCTTTTCATTCTTTTCACAAAATTACAACAGCTTACCTCCACACAAATATGAAACAATCATAAATGCAGAGACGTTCAACATTATTTCACCTAGACTATGAAAATTGCTTACTCCCTCCCTCCCTGTTCAGTGTTCACATTCAATCGCTCCCGAAACTGGAAACAGCACATGGGGTTGTACTCTTCAGTCACACAATGACAGTAAATATAACTGAAGGCCATCAATTTTTGGGTATTATTTTAATATTTTAGGCCCTTAACATTTTAACTTTCCCCTTCGTCCTACACAAAACAAATCTGAAAAAGGTCTTGCCTTCTACTTTTGGGGTCCCCAGTCCCCTATTTTTTTTTTGCTCGGAACCAGTCCCCTATTCTCTTCCAAATAAACTGAATACATCATGTCCTTGTTATATCTGAACCTCATTGAAAAATATTATGTAATATTTTAATGTATTTTGTCAATTTTTATTTTCATGATTAGACACATTTTTTGAGTATGATATTGAGCCTCAAATAAACTGCATTGAGTATGTCTGAGTTCATGTTCGTTCTTCATTTATGATTTCTTTTTACATACAAAATTTACGTCCACCATTTAATTAAAGGGTTAAAGGTTGATCTGGTGTCAAGGCCTCTCCACACTTTAAAACTATTTCGTGATTTATCAAATACCTTAAAATATTTTATATGTACTTAGTACTCTAAAGTATTTTGTAATATAATTTTATCTTTAAAATATTAATTTTTTTATGATTAATTTTTCCCTACAATATTTTTCAGAAACAATTTTTACTTCACTGTTAACTCCTAAATAAGTCTGTCAAGTGAATGTGCATTCTTTAGTATTTTTTAAGGTGATGAATTAAAAAAAAAAAAAACTTCAAAATACTAAATGAATCATAAAATAAACCCCAAGCCAATGTTTTCTGTGCAAACTATGGTGCCGTAGAATTTTTAAATGTTTTGGTGGTTTATATCAAATTATTTTGATTTTTGATACAGTGTTTGACAACCTCATTTTTAAAACTATGATTTGAGCTAAAACCATGATTTCAAAAATAAAACCAAACACACAGGTGTAGGTAGGAGTAACTCAAACTCACAGTCCACTAACAACAATAAACTTAACAAAATAACATAATTGTAACTAAACAAACATATTGAATCCTATGCATCCTTTTTTAGTATTTTATTCTTCCCCCGAGTCCTAATCCTATCATCATTTTGAAGTCCTAGAGGCTAAACCACGCTTAGTGAGCTATTAGTCCACGATGACAGCCATATTTCTTATTTTAATCTGTTCGTGTGTAGTTCCCAAAGCTCCCTCTTCTTTTCATGTATGTACTCATTCGTCTTCTTGCTAATCCAAAATACTCTATATTTCTTCGAGACAGGAGAATGCAGAGAGTCTCTCAGTGAGCTGGAACAGGGGTCTCTGTTTTCGTGCCCCTTGTCCCATGTGAGCCATTTTTTTTTTTTTTTTCTAAAAACACTGTACTTTAGATCCTGCCTCCCTAATTAGTCCCCTGCTTTTCCCTTGCTCAGTATGCTTGCTTCACTGCGTCTTCGGTCACTTTCTCATGACCCACTGTTTCATTATATGACCCCCTTTGAAGCCTAATGCGACAAAGACGAAGACCCTTCACTAATAATATAAGACTCTCTCCTACCACCTCACACCCACCTTCCTCCATTAATCACTGAACTAACAAAGCTTCACAAGATCCTCTGTCTCTGCCATGGATCTCCCCAGCCACAATTACTTTCGAGCTTCTCCTCTGTTGTCATCTTCACATGGGGTGGTACATTTCTTTTGCTTCTATTCGTTTGTTCTGTTCTTGAATGTGATTCTCTCTAATCATTACCCTCTTTGGGGTCTGTGTGTTTCAGGAATTAGAGGGTAAAATAGACTTGTTTGGGAGGAGTAAAGAAAACCCATTTCCAGACCCACTTTGCAAGCTCAATCTCAGAGAGACCTCTGAGTTTGTCAAGTCATTTCCAATGTCGAATGCTGGAAACACAGAAAACAGAGGATGTATTCTTCAGGGTTCGGCTCAGAGGAGAAGAGAAGAAGGGTCTAACTCTGTTACAAACAGGAGATTGGAGACTCCTTCTACTCCTGGTAGACCAGTTTTCTGCTTCACAAGCGTTGGAAATCTCTCGAGGAAGAACTTTCCTTCCAAATGGGATGATGCAGAGAAGTGGCTCATAAGTAGTTCCTGCCATGAATCTCCTGCTCATTCCGTGAAGGTATCAGAAAATTCAAACGTTAGCAGCCAATGGGATAACTTTAAGAAACAAATGGAAGATCTCTCGGAGAAATCGAGGGTCACGGAGGAAAGGGTATCATCGAACGCTGTCCCAAGCTTTGAAGGGTCCGTGTCTTTGGACCACCATAACTCAGATATGGTTCTAAAAGGTTAGAGTATGATCACACTCGGCACTATCTTAACTTCAAAATCATTCTGCCCTTTTCCCCATCTTTTTCATTCTCTTTTCTTTTTTCAATTTGTCAGTATTCAGTTCTTTAACTTTTGCCTTTTTATAAAAAGTTTTGAACTTTGTTTAGGTTATAGGTCAGCAGCCCCACACTTTGAGATAATAGTTAGACCCAATTTAGATTTGGTTGCTTATGCTTTGGAGGATATTTGTGTTGTTTATGGTTTTTCTTAACTTGGAACCAAAATTGTACTGTAGGTAGGTTCAAGATTCTAAGCTTTGTATACTCTGATTTCTCTGTTCCATAGCTTGGTTATAAAATTATACAAACGCTATCTTTCATAGAACAATGGAATTTTGTAGAATTGGAACAAAACCACATCTCTCAAGTACTAGAATAATTCAAAATAACCTACGAAGCTTGTAAATCGATAATGGCACAATCTTCTCAAGACCATCATAAACTTTTTGTTTTCAAAAAGTTAAGAGAAGTGAACCCAAGTGAGTGGTGTGAGTTATAACTGAATTCAACTCTACCTGTAGAACAAGCAACCCTTTGACAAATAGTGACCTGTAATGCAGACAAGTTCACAGACAATCCAGACCCTATTCTGCCTAAATTCAGATATTCAGGACCAACAAAAGAAGCGTTTCTTTTCAGAAACCCTGGTAGCGAGGCAATGAAAGATGCTTGCACAGATATGGTTCATGAGGTTCAACACAGAGATGTTGGGACAGAGATGACTCCTCTTGGAAGTTCAACCACTTCAAGGTGCCACACACCCTTCAAGAGCTCATCCCCTGCTCGCCATAACACTCCTGCTAATAGGTCAGGACCATTGGTTCTAGCAAACCAAAAGGGCACTAGCTGTACTCTTGATGTTATTCAGCTCGAGGAATGCCATTTCGCTAAACTGCAATTAGGAACACAGTATGGTTCAATCACATCAAATTGGAGCTCAAGGGAGGAGGAGGAAGAGGAGATATCAAAGAGCTTGAGGCATAGCACCAGCCAGAAAGCTGATATAGACTGCAGAGCTGCCACATGGGAAGAGGAGGAAAAGACCAAGTGTTGCCTCAGGTAATTGATTGAACCTTGTTGTTGCAGCACATTGTAGTTCCAAATGCGTCAGATGGTCAAGTTAAGGATTGCCTACTTGTGATGTGACTGACAGGTATCAGAGAGAAGAAGCCAAAATCCAAGCTTGGGTTAATCTCCAAAGTGCAAAAGCAGAAGCTCAATCAAGAAAGCTTGAGGTATTTGATCCTTAATTATCACTCCTTACATTCACTTTGATGAATCTTGGTTAGTATGCAACTATGCATTCCTTGCCTTATTTTTTGAGGTATCTAGCTTTGGAAGTTAGACAATATGTTAATGCTAACCTAACTGAGTTAGTCTGGGTGGCAAAAAGGGGTTGCATAGTTTCCCTTTATTCAAGTTTTTCTGTCTTTGCTAATTGCTACTATCAGCTTATCTAGTAAGAACTTGCACTCTTGCCTTACGCATGGGTTGGCCTGGTACTGGACGCTTAGAAGTTAGAAACCCATTATCTAAGTGTGAATACAACTTTGATACCTGAGGTGCTGATACGGATTGTTGATTAAAGTGAGTGCTTTGCCAGGTGTGTTGTTGGTTTCATCTCCTCGAGCCACCCGCAGCTCCTAACAGAACGCAAACCTTATCATTTTCTTTGACCAGTCCACCTGCTTTGAGAGTCTTTCTCACTCCAAGACGTTTCCCACCTTCATAAATAAAATACACTGGAAACCCGGGATGTCATGATGTTTCGATATTACTCATACAATGAGTGCATGTGATCGTTTCCTTTAAACATAGTCTTGGGAATAATGAGTCAGCTATACTCAGTCGTACTTGCCCTTTGTTTTCTTCTTGCTCAACTTTAATATAATAATGAGCATTATTATTTTAACAGAGCTCACGTTGGGTTCATTTAAGTCCCGAGAGTACACTTTGGATGGGTAGGTGGGGAATCAGCAGTCAAGTGTAGTTTAATATCCAACTCATTAATGATAGACAAAACCTAAATTTGAACTCTGCGAATCAGATGGTTTCCATAATTCTTAATTTCTTGTAATCAACTTGTTTCTATTCGTTGTCACACTGAGCATATATGATATATCTGCTGATAGACACGGAAAGATTTTCAAAGCTAGGTCTTGATTACAAAGTTTTCTATAGATTATATTTTTTCCATTTCGTCAAAACTTCAAGTAGTTGAAGAGCATGACCTTGAAACTCAGCAGTCAAGTACAGTATATTAATGTATCAAAAAAAAAGTACAGTATATTATACTACTACTATCCAACCAACCCCATCAAATACAATACAGAGTTACAGGCCGATTAAGCAAAGCGATTTGGAAAAAGAAACGACACAAGAACTAGGTTCGGCTCCTAACACTTCAATTTTTCTTGATTGAAATCGGTGTTGTATATAGGCCCATTCTTCCTAAATACCACTAACCAACGTCGATTTTGAAATTTAGGAGTGAGATGGTTTATATAGCTTTGACGAACTGGTTTCTGTTCGCTGCATCATTGGAAATTTAAATCTAATCAGTGTAAAGATTAAAGAACAAGATTCAATCAAAGTTTTTTTGTTTTCATTTTATTTTAGTCAAATTATCGATCAGTTTAAGAGCATCTGACTGAAACTAAGGTGAAATTAATGAACGATGTGTATAGGTGAAAATACAGAAGATGAAATCAAACCTAGAAGAGAAATTGATGAAGCGGATGGCAGCGGTTAACAGAAAAGCGGAAGAATGGAGAGAAGCAGCGAAAGAGCAGCACCAAGAGCAGATCCAGAAGGCAACAGAAAATGCTCAGAAGTTGATGAACCGCCATAGATCGCATTTTTCAAATCACCGTTCCTGTGGTTGCTTCCCCTGCAATAATAACAGCCATCACTAACCGAACTTGAAAAATCGGAATACATACAATCTTGTCCTCCATATTTCGAATCTCAATGAAAATCTAGATTTAGCTTCTTTTGTTTTTGGCCTCACCCACCATTTGCATTCTCCCAAGAGAAAATTAGCCACCAAAAAGCATAAATAACTAGTTATGAACATCATACGTAACTCAATTGGAGTACTATTAAATTAACTTAACTTGCAATTCTCCTACCTGAGGAGTTTTGTCAGTAATCCAAAGGCTCTGCTAGAGGAAAGCAAATTATAGAAGCAGTTATATTGATTCAATGGATGGTGATTCCTTGAGCAACAAGTAAGTTCTTGTCCACCTCATCAAGGGTGCTCCATAGTCCATAGCTTTCTTCCTAGAAATCCGCTTTGAAGCCTTCATTTGCAACATTGGGACGTAGATTCCTTGAAAGTTACCTATCTCCATGAAAATACAAAAAGAAATCAGGTAAGTGAAGAGATAGAGAGAGTAAAGAGATATATTGATGGTACTACAGAAGAGAGAAGAAATGAAAATTAAGAAGTAGCACCACCTCACATATGAGTGTATTTCTTGATGGGCACAGTAAATGGTGAAACTAAAGCAAGGGTTGTTGTTGGTAAGCAAACTCAGCTATGAAACGTGGTCAAACATGAAACAGAGTGGCTTGAATCCTTTACCGTTTATGTGACAGTATTGATATATACTACTTCCTCTGGTCCTAATTACAAGACCTAGTTGACTTTTATGAAGATATTAAGGAAGCTAATTAAATTACTTTAGATTTTTGTAATTTTTAATTTTTTTTCAAACTAATTAGTTTCACTAATAAACTAATATATAATCTAAAGATATACAACATATGAACTGATTAAGTAATTTATTTAGCTTCCTTAATCTCTCTAGAAAAAGTAAACTAAGTCTTATAATTAGGACCGGAAGTAGTATCTCCTTAAAGGTGTTTTATTTGCTCGTAGCTCACTATTATTACCAGATAAAGCAAATCTTCGTTTTTGTTTACGCTGTGATCGACTTGTTGGGGTTATATCAAGTATCTGCTTGGGATTATGCCTTCTAATGACTATTTTAGTATGTACACTCCAATTAGTAATGTGTTTAATTTCAATTGAAAAATGCGTTTAGGGTAGTGTGAGTGATAAAATGGTGAAAACTCATATCATAAAAGGAAATTTCTTGTTACATTCCATAAATATACGTAGTGCAATCTGTATTACGAACTAAATCTTATATTAAGTTTATATAAATTTTTATTTTTTTATTTTTTTTTTGGAAAATTCAACATTTGAGTCATTTCTCCAACTTCATATGATTAGGACAAACATTTCAACAGGCTCTGAGAATGTAAACCGCAAAACTTCAAATTTTACAAGAACTCGTTTCATCATGCGGAAATCCCGCGGGATCATAATATAATATACAGAGGTCGATCACACCTAATAAACAAACGGTTTTAACCGTGTGTTTACATTCCAAACTGTTGGGCATCAATTAAAATACAAGTGTAAGCATTACATGTAATAATGACTCTGATGAACCAAATATATAAGTTGGGGGAAACAAATAGTGTCAAAACAAATTATCAAACTCCCTCCCCACCAGAAATTCGGAAGAGGATTCTCTCATTTTCTCATTTCTGTTTATCTCTCATAGTCTCATCCTGACCGTCGAAATCTTAATCCAAAGACCTAGAATAATTTTTGTAAAAAACCGTATGCGGTGTTGTTACCGCATGCAGTTTTTTTAAAATTTATTCTAGGCCTTTGGATCAAGATTTCGACGACCACGATTAGAGGACAACGAGGGATGATGAGAAAGTGGCATGTGAGGGAAACCGAACCCCAGAAATTCATATTATAAAGTGGATTCGAACTCCACGTCAGTATTTGATAACCAGTCACTTCCTTGGATAAATGACTGAACCGTGAATTTCCCTGCCTCGTCGTCCGATAGACTTGACTGATAACCCGTCCATTTGACCCTCTTATCCATGCCCGACCCGTCTCCCGTATTCTTATACTCCGCGTAGAATATGGTGCTGGCGGGCTCCTCGCCCCTAACCCATCCTATCCAGCCTGCCGGGTCCAAGAATGGCCCTATATCAGACTGCATGATCACCGTGGTGGAGTAATCCTTCCATGGCCGGCCAAGGTACGTCGGAGCGGTGAGATTGTCAGCAGCAGAGAACGAGGATTTCTGGATGATGATTCCGGTGTTCTGGTTAGGATCCGATTTTCCCTGAGCAGTGATGGTGTTGAATTGATTGGGCAAGGGTTGTCTGGGCTTTATGTTGCAGTTCTGGAAGACGACGGCGGAGTTGCCGAAGATGAAGTCGATGGTGCCGGTGATGTCGCATTCTCGGTAGAATTGACGGTTGGAGTGGGCGTAGAGAGTGTCTTGGAAGCCATCAAAAGAGCACCTGTAGAACACGGATTGGTCAGAGCCTGATCGGAACGCCACAGCCTGGTGCTTTGCTGCTCCGGCGGTGTTGACGAATCCTATGTCTTTGGCAATGAATCCCCTTCCCTTGACGGCTGTTTATAACAATGTGAGTTAAGTGAGAGTAATTAGTGTCAACTCATGGCAAAACGTTGTACAAATATAACTAAAAAATATAAAATTTACTCCTATATCAAACCAAATTGAATAACTAACAGTTATAATTATACCATTAGTCTTACAGGCATATGAACATTTCACTACATTTAAAGTAAAAGATTTGATGGTTCTAACACCAAAGCGTTTATGCAAGCCACGAGTAGATTATAAAATCTTTTGCATAAACTTGACCAAGTTTTCTGCACATCTGTTATGAAATTTTATAATTTCAGGAAATACTGCTTATATAACCACAACATATAAACGTTCATGCTTCATAGAAACTGCTTTTATAACACAATTTAAGATGTACGATGTAAATATATGGGACCAAATCCATTACCATCTATGTTATCTCTCTTTGTCACAAACATGGTTCTCTCAAACAAACATATATTTACTTTATCCCCAGAACAGACCTACCACTTGTTCACTTTAATTTTTCTAATTTTTTGGGCCTGAGATTTCCGTGATACATGACCCCCAGGCGGAGGCCCCAAGGGGGAATAAGAATAAAATAAGCATATCATCTAAAAGCAGACATGCACACATGGCAGGACATGATCCCACCAGGCGACAAACATATTCCATCGAACATTATGTTCCATTTAAATAATCATCGTCATCACCATCTTAGATTGCGTTCACAGTTCAGGAAAAAAATAAAACCAAACGAAAGTTTTAAACGCGTTCATATTTGACCCTGCCAGATCACGATCACATAATGATCCATCATTTTCTCTAATATCATTTGGGTTGGCCAAACATGATATGTCACGGCCGCTTGCTTGTTTATATTTGGGACGGGAAGTAGTAGTATAAATCATCCCACTAATTATGCCGGCATTTCACATGTCACGTTCTTTCGATCAAACTTGTTTTCTTGAATATATTTTTCAAAGGTTTATTATCAATTTTTACAGACACTAAAAAATATTAATAAAAAATATTTTAAAAAGCTATTGATAAAAAAAAAAAAAGGAAAAAGGACAGAAATTTTTTAATCGAAACTTGAATTTTAATCAATTTATGAAACATCGATGTGCATGAATGAATAGTTAGTTATGTCAACTGTTAAGCATGGAAATTAAGAAATAAAAGAAGGGAAAGGAAAACGAAGTAAATAAATAATAAATGTGAAGAGAGAGAAATATATATACTGCTTACCGAAAGTAGCAGTGGCAAAAGTAGGCGTGCCGTCGATGAAGTTCAGGCTACCGGAGACGATGGTCTTGGTGTTGCTGTCACCGTATATCATCACATTCCAAGTGTTCTTATCCAAATCGATATTTTCTTTGTAAACCCCTTCCTTCACATGAATCACATACCTCGTTAGGCTCTTCTTCTTCACGCCCTTCAACGCCTCCGTTATCGTCGTATACTGCCCGCTGTTATCCTTTGCCACCACCACGTGCGGCGTCGTGGTGTTCGTATCCTCCAACAACCTCCTCTCCGCGGGGCCAACCCAATCCGGAAAACCAGAATCGAATCCCCCGAATCCGAGAAGCCTCCGATGGATCGGGATGTTCAAATTCGAGAGAAGGCCTAGAATCTTCGTCACAATAGCCAAACTATTACTCGCGAACTCGGTTGAATTCTTCATAGCTGTTTTCAGATCCCCGAGAATCTGGCTTGCGGCGGTGGAATTCAACTCCTCCAGAGCGTCCAGACAAGTCTCCTGGTACGTAATCGCAGAGCTCAGCCACGTCTCAACGTCGCCGATCTTGGCCGGTGTAAGGATCTTCCCGCCATTGCCGCCGCCCGCCAGCGAAGAGATCGACTCATTGAGTCGATCCACCGCATCTTCGAACACGATTCCGCACACATCGATCACCTTCTGAAGCCGCGGATCCTTCACATTGGGTTTGAGCTTGGATGGAAGCTTGGAGAGATTGGAGAGCTCATCAAGTGCGACTTGGAGAGAGAGCTTGAAGAGAAGCTCCGGATCGGTGGTGTTAGAATTAGGGAGGGAGGAGATGCTGGACAAGCAGGAGCTAGGGTACTGAGTGGCGGCACAGACTGCTTTGAGGGAGGAAGCCGGAGTCAACTCAGTGGGAGGTAAAGAGTCGGAGGAAGAGGAGGAGTTGCTGCGCCTGTGAATGATGGTGGCTGCGACGGCGGTGGCGACGATGGCGATGAGGACAATGCAGGAGACGCCGAGGATAATGAGGCGGCGACGTGTCTTCTTCTGGAAAGCTCTCTGCTCGAGCTCATCTACCTTGCCGTAGCCCTTGAAGGACTTGACTGAATCCATAAAATTAAACTCTGCAAGTTTTGTTTTACTCTGTTTTACGAGCTTCTTCTTTATAACCAGTAGGAGCACTACTTCAATAGAAATAGAGAGAGAAGCTTGATACGAAGGTGGAGTTGGGTTTGTGCTGGTCCCATTTCCCCTTTTATAAGGGTAAGATAGGATCTCTCCCCGTTTTCCAATATTGATATTTTAAAATATCTTCACATATATTTAAAAATATTACTCCCATTGTCTTTATTATAAGGCACCAACTAACCAGTGTATTTAGTCTTTTTTATGAGGTACTTCCCAATGAGCATTAATTATTTTTTCTATATATGCTTCTAATTAATAATGGTTGTGGATAAGAGTAATAATTAATATAATATTAGAATTTAGTACAATTAATAGGGGTAACATTGGAAGCTATTTAAATTGTAGGACAACTTTATTGACTTTAACTATTTTTATTGGTTTGTAAAAATTGTTAGTTGGTGCTTTATAATAAGGATGAAAGGAAGTACTTAATTAATTCATGTATTTTTATAAAACTATAATTGGTTCATACTTAAATTTTTCTTTTCGACTACATTGCCTATTTTTTGTTCAATACATTGCCAAATTTGTTCATTGTTTAATTCAGAAAAAAATTCCATCAAGTTCTTTATATTTAATATTTCAAATTTTCTAATCACACTTCTAACATTTTTATTAGATTAATTATTATAAACCTGAAAATGCATAATGCTTTTTTTTAAAAAAAAAAAAATAGTGTGGTACGGTTTTGCTTTGGTTGAAATGAGTTGAATATGCAAGAGAGAATGCTTGTTGGATGCTTGAACGATAAGATTAACAAGTAATAATCAAAATTATGAACAATAAAAAGGGACACGCAATAAACACGTAATGAGACTAGGCAAGATCACTAGAGTTGTTTAAGGGTGTGCATGGGAACCATTCTGTTCCCTAGCACTGATTCTGAGATGAAACAGTTTTTTCTGATTCTGTGCCTGAGAAAAGTTTTGAGAATCAGAATTACGTTTGTTAACTCATTTTATTTTTATTTATGTAATTTTTATATTCAAAAAATTATTTATGTGGTAGTGGCGGTGGGGGCCGGTGGCGATAGCGACGGTCGTGGTGGTGGCGGTGGCGGCGGTGGGGGTGGCGGCGGCGGCGGTACAGTGGGGGTGGGGGCGGTGGTGGTGGCGGTGGGGGTGGGGAGGGTAGTTGACACCTGCGAAAGGTTTTCGAGAGAAAGAAGAAAGGTTGTAGGTTGAGGAATAAATTCGATTGTGTGCCCGAAATAGAAAAGCATGAATTTTACGCTTTTTTTCTATTCCCCAGCACAAAAATTGAACCGGTTCATCCCGGGAACAAAAAAATAAACCGGATTTACCAAACAGATTTCTCATCCATTTGTGTTCCGGGGAATAGAAATTAACAAAAAATACATTCTGGGAGCGTTACCATGCACACCCTAAGCAACCGAGTAACGCATTCATAGTAAAGCAGCAAAATGCACCATACATACATGAACACTGACGAAACCTAAGTACTTGTTTGAAACACCTAAAAGTGTCTAATCATGTAAATTGATATAAAACTTATCTCATGTACTTGTCTTGTATTACCTCCGGTCCTAATTATAAGACATAGCTGACTTTATTTGGAGAGATTAAGGAAACAAAATAAGTTACTTAATAATTTTATTTGTAGTGTATTTTTAGATTATATATTAGTTTATTAGTCAAGCTAATTACTTTTGTTATGGAATAAAATACTAGGCCCATCCAAGGTGTGGCCCAATAGGAGACATCTAATACATTTGGGCTTGGAGGCACCAAAGGCCCAACAAGTCCAAACCCTAACCCTAAGGTAGCCTCTATATATAGTTGGTTAACCTAAAGAGGTACATCATCTTCTAAGCTCTCTCTCAATTGCATATACTGCACACAGAGCACACACACCACCCCCTTGGCTTAACGCCTCCAGTGTCATTGAACTACGTGGACTTTGATCCCTCTTCAGGGTACGTAGGCCCTAGGTATCACACCTAGGTCAAGTCCCTGTGCTTTGTGATCTCTGATCCTCTCGGGTATCTCATCTGTGGATACTTGGGGGAGAGCTATTTGATCCTATATCTACATACTAGCCCCTTAGGGCTAGAGACTTATGTTCTACGACAGAACATTGGCGTCGTCCGTGGGGAATCGGTAAATTTTGATTCCCATGACCGAAGATGGTCAATGATTCCAATTCCTAACTGCCAATCGAGCAATCTTGGAGATTTACAGTTAGGGTTTGTGAGGTTAATTTTCTTCAAGCCCCAATCACTCGCACCTCCAATTACGCTTGCAGATCCGGAGTTCGTGACACTCCCATCCTCAACCTCACGATTCTCTTCAACGTCCGTGACAACTCAGATCTGTTAGGCCCCATCAAGACCAAGATACAAATATCTTGGACCGATTGTTAAGGCCTTCCAAATAAAGGTGGCTATGGGATTTTACAGTGGTGAGTCGGCGGTGATTGTCGGGTCCACGTTTTCTTCTGCGGTTTATTTTCATGCTTGTCATTTTGGAAAATCGTTCCTATGGAGGTGTGAAAAATATTGCTTGGTTCTGATTCCGTCAACGGCTGAGGCAATAGGCAATATTATGTCTTGTGCAAAAATAGTCCCAAAGGAGTTTGTTACCCAGTAAATGCATGACCAGGATACCTTCACAGGCCCGAGATGCAGTAGACGCCGGGATTCCCTGTGCTTGTGTGTGGATCGAGACAAATGAAGTTGGTATGAGGAGTACCAATGCTTCACTGATGTGGATCTCACCACATAGAAACCTCTCCTACTCAAATTCTTCATATCCGAGACAGAGAGTGGAAAGAGAGAAGCCGGGGTCCACGTGCGGAAGACTGGGGCAAGGTCTGGGATTGCGATTTGAACTCTAGGTCTGTGATTTGAATTGCGCCGAGATAGCAGAGCCGAGATGCGCACGTTAAAGCAGGTCTTTCTGATCCGAGTTTGAAATGATGTCGGCATGAGAGCTCCATCCAGGTGTCAATCCGTTTACGCTTACCTGTTTGGACCGAGATACATCTTTGAGATAATAAGGTTCCTCATTATCTTGAGTGCCGAGATACCTCGAATAGGTGAACCGGGGTAAGCTTTCCGTATGCCGAGACTCCTTCACCTCCACAATGCCGAGATGCCTCATATTTCCAGGATTCTGAGATATCAAAACCGGGTTGGTCATGGTTGATGGGGAGATGGAAATGAAGCCACGTGTGCATGCCAATATCCAAACACAGGTGTTCTCGCGGGATGTCTTTCATAAGGAAGAGGGGGTCCGCGGTCAAAGCAAAGATATTTGTGGATGATGACTGAGTTGCTGTCATCCCCTGAGATTTCAAGGTGCATGCCGAGGGGCAGTTTTTGTCAGTTGTGGTGGGTTCTTGTCCGTGATGCTTTCAAACCGAGATGAAGTGTCCAGATGCTTGAGGTCGAACTGAGAAAAAGTGTCGAGGTTCCGGAGTGCATCGATATTATCATTGCCGGGATGGCTCACTGTAAACTCTGACATGCGTATAATTTTTTCAGTTCGCAAAGGAAGCTTCGGTGGTACCGAATCTTCAGCGCTTAGAGGTTCTTGCTGGAAGCTATTACGTTGTGGCAGGAGCACTTGGGCATGCCGAGTTGTACGAGTGAGATGATGCCGAGATTCCGAGTTGGCTCAAAGCTTTTGAAGTTGCTGAGATGTATATATTCAATATGATTCTGCATACGCTTTTGAGGACGCTGATACGTGTGTGTGTCCGAGATACAGTGTCGGTCAAATGAGAGAAAAGCTCAAGAACATGGCGTTAGACATGGACAAAATCTAGATGTATCATAGCAGTAGGATACTTTTGATTGGTTTAATGTGATTGTTGTACTTGGTCACGCCAAAAAGAACAGTTGAGGTGCATAATGTGAGAGCTACAAGCACACTATAGTTAAATTCATTTATGAATGATATGGAGTTCCACACCACCAAGGTTTCTAGTATGAGCTGTTCAAATCTGCATGAGATGACCAAAGTTGGAGATGCCCGAGATCATGATGAGCCTTGATGAAGTGCCCACTTGATGAGGTGTTTCGAGATCCAATACTGATATTGAAGTGGCTGAAGGTTCGGGGTATACCGAGATGAGTATATGCCGAGATTCAGAGAATGCTCGCTAGAGGATTCAGAGCACGGAGACTTACTGCTAGAGAATTCCCCCATTTATTCAGGCAAATCTTTTATATCTGGTGAAAGGTACAAATTGTATGGCACTACTTTTAAGTGTACTTTCCTTGTGTTAGATGGTGTTCTGAGTTATCTGAGAAAATTATGTAGTGATTTTCCTTTCTCTGACCCCACATCATCTGGGAAATTATATATTAACTTGATAGAGTTATACTTGAGGGAAATAGGCAGGATTATATCTGTGCAAGGAAAACGAGCTGCTCTAGCCTTTCATAAGAAATGGGTAAGTGCAGAGAAACTACATGAAAGGTCTGGGAGTGTAGCAACAATGAACATGGACTAGCTTGCTGGCTGTTGAATCAGCTAATGAGCGATCTACCAATGTCCTAAGTCAATATGAGTTTACCTCTACTTTATTTCATCGAGCTACCAAGAGAGGCCTGGGAATTTGCCCAAACAAGGGCTATGATTACTGTGAAAGCTCATGAAGCAACAAATTGGGTTGAGCAACATCGAAGGATTCTTGATGGATTACAATCCAATATAATCCCAGAGAAATATTCCTTGGTGCAATAGAAATGCAATAGATCAGCTTGTGAAAATTCAACCTGACAGAAGCATTGCCTTTGGGAAATATTTCAAACAAAGTTGTTTTAATCTTATAAAGGAATTTATATTGTCTACTAATAGAGGCCATTACCTGATGCTCAAGAGGCTAAATTTTGGGATATTCCAGGAAGGAAGAGAGCCCAAGGGAGCAGAAAGGGAAATTCTTGCAATATTAAACAGCAATCTGCAATGGAAAATTTTGAGAGTTGGATGTTAAATATTTTGTACAAGATACTACTTCTTCTTGTTTAGAATGAGGAGGAGGAGGAATCTGTATGGGCATCTACACTCAGCTGTCTGCTTTAGTTTATCTGATAGAGGAAGGATCTGGAGGCCTCTTTTAATCAAGAAATTAATTTGGTGGCACGGTTGCACTTGGCCAATTTCCTTCATATCATAACAACAATGGCAGAATCTGACTCCACAAAGGAGTAAATAGAATTTTTCTTATCAAAGAGCCAAATTGTGTCTGAAATTCCTGAAGGAGAAAAAGCGGACCCCGATTTAACTAAATCTAATTTAAATCAGGGATCCGTGTAAAGGTGACAATGTCGCAAGTCTATTTCAAAATCCTTTGTTGGAATCATTTATTTGAAGGCGGACCCGGTTAACTGAATCTAGTTAAAATCCGGGATCCGTAGGTCTACAAACATGTATGAATTCTGGTAAAGAAATCAATCTTCGAAAATCATGTTCAAGTTAAACATGTAGAGGGTTGGGTAATCAAACCCGTCTTCCAAAATCATGTACAACTTAAACATGTAGAGGGTAGGGTAATCAAACCCGTCTTCCAAAATCATGTACAAGTTAAACATGTAGAGGGCAGGGTAATCGAACCCGTCTTCCAAGATCATGTACAAGTTAAACATGTAGAGGGAAGGGTAATCGAACCCGTCTTCCAAGATCATGTACAAGTTAAACATGTAGAGGGAAGGGTAATCGAACCCGTCTTCCAAGATCATGTACAAGTTAAACATGTAGAGGGCAGGGTAATCAAACCCGTCTTCCCAGATCATGTACAAGTTAAACATGTAGAGGACAGGGTAATCAAACCCGTCTTCCAAAATCATGTACAAATTAAACATGTAGAGGGCAGGGTAATCAAACACGTCTTCCAAAATCATGTCCAAGTTAAACATGTAGAGGGCAGGGTAATCAAACCCGTCTTCCAAAATCATGTACAAGTTAAACATGTAGAGGGCAGGGTAATCAAACCCGTCTTCCAAAATCATGTACAAGCATGTACAAATTAAACATGTAGAATTCAGGGTAAAGAAACCCGTTTTCGAAAATCATGTACAAATAAAACATGTAGGAATCCGAGGTACATAAACACGTTTCCAAAAATCATGTCGAAGGAAAACATGTATAAATTCGGGGTAATAAAACCCGTCTTCAAAAATCATGTCAAGTCTGTTTTATACAATTAAATCCAAGCTCCTTAATTGGATCTCGGATAGATTGCGGAGTCCGCCCTTACGAAAGGGACGAAGGCGGACCCCGGCTTATCTGAATCTGGTTAAAATCCGGGCTCCATAGAAAAAATGGTCAAAACGTGCACCCTTTGGGACACGGTAAAGCCGAGATAAGTGTTGTTTAGAGTTTTGCAGGAAACAAAGACAAAAGGCGGACCCCGGTTTTACCGAATCTGAATCCAGTTTAAATCTGAGTCCCGTGTGAAGATCCCGGTTACACCGAATCTGGTTAAAATCGGGCTCTAAGGTAAAGGCAGCAATGCGGCCGAGTCTTGAAAGTCCTTTATTGGATTATTCACAACAGCAATATCGCCAGATTTAGTTGAATGATTGAGTTCTGGGTAAACAAACCCGTCTTCAGAAATCATAAACCCGGAGTCTCGGCGTTAAAGTAAATAACATCCGGAATCTCGGTGTTAGAATAAATAACCCAGAATCTCGGAGTTAAAGTAAATAACATCCGGAATCTCGATGTTAGAATATATATATCCCGGAATCTTGGGGTGACAGTTAATAAACCTGGAGTCTTGGTTTAAAGTATATAAACCTGGAGTCTCGGTTTAAAGTATATAAACCTGGAATCTCGGGTCAGCACGCACTAAATCCCAACAGTCGCGAACACCTAGTTCGAGTCCGAAAGCTAACACATCCTGGCAGCTCAGTTACCTGAACTACCGGGCTGGGGGGAAACAGAGTGGTCAACGATACGATATGTTAAGGGGAAAAGCGTGTTATCAATAACCAGCCTTAAGGCAAACCAGAAAGTTTAATGCAAGCTCGGACAAGTATCCAAAATGAGCACGTTGAACGATTTGCGCCACAGTAAGTATTTTCCATTTATTGTGATTTGCTTACATGTTATTAAATGCAGGAATATAAACCAAATAATTAGCCCGGGAAAATTGCTACGAAAGCAAATTCGGAGTCAAGGGATCTCGGAAAGCGGCCATTAATCTCGGCACTCGAGACCTGAACTACCGAGCTTGGGGGCAACTGTTATGGAATAAAATACTAGGCCCATCCAAGGTGTGGCCCAACAGGAGACATCTAATACATTTGGGCTTGGAGGCACCAAAGGCCCAACAAGTCCAAACCCTAACCCTAAGGTAGCCTCTATATATAGTTGGTTAACCTAAAGAGGTACATCATCTTCTAAGCTCTCTCTCAATTGCATATACTGCACACAGAGCACACACACCACCCCCTTGGCTTAACGCCTCCAGTGTCATCGAACTACGTGGACTTTGATCCCTCTTCAGGGTACGTAGGCCCTAGGTATCACACCTAGGTCAAGTCCCTGTGCTTTGTGATCTCCGATCCTCTCGGGTATCTCATCTGTGGATACTTGGGGGAGAACTATTTGATCCTATATCTACATACTAGCCCCTTAGGGCTAGAGACTTATGTTCTACGACAGAACAACTTTAAAGAAAAAAATAAAAATAAAAAGACTCTAAAGTAATTTAATGAGCTTCCTTAATTTCTCTAAAAAAGTCAACTATGTCTTATAATTAGAACCAGAGGGAGTATATCATAAATTACGATTCAAAAGTTATTTTCCAATATTTTAATCATTATTCCAAATAAACACAGTCAACACTCAACACAAACAGCAAACGCAACAATCAAGGGCGGAATAGGGGTAGGAGTGGCCCCGCCACTCTAAAATTACAGAATTTGACTCAAAATTTTAGGAAATTATTCTTTATCCTCAAAAAATTTAAATATTTTCGATTTAGTCCTTATCAAAAATCCATGTAGCTATTTATGAGGCTAAAACATAATTTCCAAAAACTTTGGGTCAAATTCTATAATTTTCGTCACCTAATTTCAAATGCTAACTCCACTGTGTTCCATTCTGTAATTTTCGCCCTCTAATTTCAAATCATAATTCCACCCCTAGCAACAAAGTTGGCCATATAGTAATTGAGGAGTAAAATAACATTTGAATATAATGTCTCAATCTATTCATGAAGCTATAGGAAGAGAATATACGATCTCTAGTTTTGTTTGAACAATTTGAATATACGATCTCTAGTTCAAAACATAAAACTTTAGTTTGTAATATAAATTCCCCTATAATTAGATTTTTTTTAATTTAGAATTTGGTGAGTAGTCGTAAAAAGTTTAAGTGAACATATGTTGACATTTTTTACGTCAGCTTTTGTCATTACATGTTACATATGGTAAGACTTTTTTATGATTATATTTTTTTTTCATTATCACTTCACTCTTCACTACCTCAGGGGCGGACCCAAGAATTTACTGAAGGGAGGGCACCATTGGTAGGGGATTCGGGGATAATATGATAAGAAAGACAATTATTTAGAAAAGAAATCAAGTGAACACTAATAATATGATAAGAAAAACAATTATTTTACAAACCTGTCATTTAGAAAAGCTACACTGAAGGGTGAGCACTCAATATATTCAAATACATATATTTTAATAACAAAAGTATATTACAATGAAAATAGTTACAATGTCATCATTCTAGGCCTAATATTTTAGAATTCCATCATAATTGTCTTATTATCAATGCTATCAAATACATCTTTTTCAATATAAGGCACTAAACAATCATTCAACCATTCATCCCCTATTTGATTAAGAAGTGTAGTCTTGATGTATTAAGGGTGAACATTTAATTTAAGGGTGGACAATCATATATATATATATATTTAAAAAACACCTCAAATTTAAGGGGGGGCACTTGCCCCCCTTATGTATAACCTAGATACGCCCTTGCCTCCTAGTGATATTTTATGTATATACTACCTCCTTTCCTAATTATAGGAGTAATTTAACCAATTTTGGGAGAATTAAGGAGAGGAGTTAAATTAGTTAATTTTACTCATTTTCCTAAAATGTCCTTATATAAATTTAAAATGACACAAGTTGCCCTAATTATAAGTGTTTCTAATTTGTCTTACGTTAGATATCCATGACATATTAGTTTATATATGTATATTAGTTGCTTTTTATATAGCCATGTGTATACATATAAATCTAATTTTCTTTCCACACGCTTTCTAATTGAAATAATGGTCTTGCTATATAAACATATATGTGTGTGTATATATGTGTACATATAGATCTATCTACATACATAGAGACACACCCTCATATATCCACACACACACACATATATCTACACATATTTATATTGACACACATAAACACAAATATACATATATATGTAAACACACATATATATAATGCTCCTAATAATAAGTATAAATAAGGGTATTATAGGAAAAAATTGACAAAAGTTAAAACTTGCTCTTATAATTAGGACCAAAACCAACTCCAAAATTTACTCCTATAATTAGGGACGGAGAGAGTAATATACTAAATATTTTACAGATATTTGCTGCCGGCAGTTGTAAGAAGTGTTCCCACGTAAATGAAGATGGATGCGACCCATGTTCTCAGACCCAAACTGGACCGGTCGAATTGATGGGTAAACCGGTCCGGTCCATGGGTCAAACCGGTTCGATTTTTATTTTTTAAAAAAAATAAAAAAATCATTTTTTTATTTTCTTTAGAATTTCATACTAATAACTCTAAAATTTTTCATTTTTCACCGGTTTGACACCGGTTTAGCTGCAGTTTGACTCCGGTCTGACCCACTAACCTTTGACCCAGTACCTAGACCAGTCCACGTTTCAGAACCTTGGATGCGACACATTTATATTTATGTGATTGTTTTATATTTATTTTGTATCACAAATTATGAGACCAATAAATTGCCAAGTGTTCTATTAAAGGAAATGGCCGGTAATCGCGGCAATAAACATGCCTTTCTCAAACCAGCTAAGAACAATACAAAATTTGTCATTAGTTTTCTTATCATTAATTAAGCCAAACAAATATTTATAAAAAATCATAGCTGTATTTTTTTTTTTTTGGCCAGCAAAATCATATGTGTATTTGGATCAGGGGAAAATTGGGGATTTTATTTTATTTTTTTTTAAAAAAAAAAATTGACTCGGATCATTCTCAAAACCAGACATTAACATTATTACGCGGATTTACAACCAGGCAAATATCGCCATCTTTCATTTTCATTTTCAATTTCAACGTCATACATTCATATATTCGATAATTCAAACTCTATTCCGTGTCCTTCGTTTTCATACTACTACTCTATTTGTTTTTTCTTACATCGTGGGTGTATATAAGGGTTAAAGTGTAAAAATATATGTGATTTTATCAAAAATCTATCTAACACTAAATATTTTTTTTTAATGTAAAAGTGACTATGTTGTTACAAAAGTGATATAAAGATATCCATTAACCGTTAGTATGATTTTTTTTATTTTTTATTTTTAAAACTGAAATGGATCATGACTCAACTAAATTTCATCTACTTGTATTGAAGCTTCCCTCTCTACTCTCTTTTCTCCAACCTCTCTCCTCTCTGCACTTCCCATCCTGCATCTTATGCTCCCTCGTCGGCGGTTTGTGCCTTACACACAAGCCGCCGGCGAGCACCGTTTTTGTGCCACAAACAAGTCCGAGTGGTAGTTTGGTATCCAGATCTTGGATCTGCGGTCTTGGTGTTTTTGAGTCCAGATCTTTGAGCTATGGTCCTCTCCCTCAGAGTTCTGTTAGATGTGGTCTTCCCTCGTCCTTGTGGCGAGTCCTCTCCTCTATTTCTCCAGATCTGATCTGTAGAGGTGAGATTTCTCTGTTTTGTGTTACTGGGTTTTGTGGAGGTGTTTTTGGCTCACGAAATAAATAGATCTGTCAAATCTGTGTTCAAATCATCTTGGTTGGTTGGCTGTTTGAACGTTATGAGATTCGACTATCATTTGGTAGCTCAGATCTGCGTTCTTGGGGGAAGATCTAAAGACGTATTGTTTGGTGTGTGGTCGAGGTCACCGGATATGTTTGATCAGAGGAGTAGAAGTGTTCTTAAGGACATCAAGGGTCTTTTTTCTTTTGAGGTTGGGTTTTTTGTGCTCTTTATCCCAGGATGGGGTACCTATTTAGCTGACTTAATTGCAGCTATTGCTTATAAGATTGTGTGCATTTTGGGGTGGGTTTTCCAACCAACACTTTCTTGCTCGTCACTTCTAACTTTGGATATCGAGGAGGACGATTTTGTCCATGATTCTACTTCTATTCTTATATATTTAATGTACGGTGTTCGGTTAATATTGTATCCAGTTTATTTTGTTGTATTTGTTTTAGCTGTGTTTGTATTTATCTTTATGTATTGTACCAGTTTGCAGTATTAATATATATATCATTTGACAAAAAAAAAAAAACTAAATTTCATCTCAGCTCCAGTAAAGAATTGAATAAAATTATAGAAAATGACATAAATATTTTGAAAATTACAATTCAGTCCTTCTCTCTCCCAATCCCAATCTTACTCATCGGGTCGCTCATCTCCGCCTCCTTGCCGTCGTTGTCGCCTTTCTGTAATTTTCAAAACTATCTGGACCCTTTTCTGTAATTTTTTCCAATTCTCCATTGCCAGCTAGGATGAAGTTTAGCTAAGTCATCATCCATGTCAACCTTAAAAATAAAATAAAAAATCAAACTAACGGTCAATGACTCAATGAGTATTTTCTCTCTACTTTTGTAACCACATAGTCACTTTTGCACCAAAAAAAGTATTTGGCGTTAGGTGCATTTTTTGGAAAACCACATGTGTATTTTGCACCTTAACCCTATATATAATTTGGTCTCTTTTTTTTTTTTTGACATTATCATCTGATATCGGGTTTGGTGTTTATGACTTTTCTTCTTTTAAAATCATAACACAACTGACTCCTCTAGAATTCAAACTCAAAATCCAAAGGGATATAGCGGAGCCTTACACCGTTAGACTAACTTTATGTTGGTTCTAACTTGCTGATTATATAAGGAAGCTCCAAAATTTATTTTAAAATAATTAACAGCTTGAGCTTGAAGACTCCATTTTCTTCCAAAATGATATAAATTGATAAACACTTAATAGGCGAACCAAGTCCATTAACACAGCGCATCCACATATAAAATTAGATAAATCATAAATGAGATAATAATAATTAATTTAAATACTTAAGATTGGGGAATATTAATGATTTGGTTCAAAATCACATGGGACGTGAGAATGAAGGAGACGAACGAGGTAGGATTCAATCAATTCATCCCAATTTTTTTGGGTAGCCAATTCCTTCTCTTTCACTCTCATTATCTGCAAGAGAAGAGTCAATGACGTCCACATACAAAAACTTAATTTGTGACATGTTTGATTTTGTTAACAAATTCTTTGTAATCTTCTCAATATTTTCTATTTTAAAAAATAAATAAAATTTTGATTCATGGACATTATCATGAATGAGTTGACTTCAAGTTCTTAGAAGTTTAAGATTTAAAACATACCCTTACATAATAATAGTAATAGAAATATAGAGAATCATGTTTTGAAATGGAGAATCAGCAGCAGCAGCAACAATAATAATAATAGTAATATAAATATAAATATAAATGTGTTACGGACCTCTACCAGGCCCAATAGCGGTAAAGCCCAACAATATAGATAAGGCACACCTAATCCTATCTAATATCAAGCAGGATCCTAACTCCCACACGATCAAGGAGTATCTCTAGATATGGTAGGGTAGTTAGGATCCTTGGGTCAGAGATCACGCAAGGCTCAGAATATCCTACCTAAGGTACACTCTATAAATACTGAGGTCTAACCCTAAGGTACACACGTTCTAATCTCTGAACTATTTACATACCGTCACACTGTGCACACACCCCACTCCCTGGTTGTGTACAGTGATCGTACTTTCTTCTGAGTGCTCTCTTCATAGGCATTCAAGAAGAGACCATTGATCCAATATCAAAGCACTAGCCCATCAAGCTGGACATCTGTGTTCTACACCAGAACAACATGTATATAGAAATAACACTTGCAAGAGCACATACCATATTATACCGTACAAATTATGCTTCATCACTAGCAAATCTAACTACAATATCGTTATTAGAATATAAAGACAGGGATATATACGAGAGGACAAATAAGATTTTCAATAGATAATAGACAACCAAAATATAAGAAAATAAGGTCAAAATACGTGAGAGTAAAAACTATCTAACTCCCCAAAACTATATTTTTTGTTGCATATCACCATCCATATGACATTATTATTACCTACTTATACTTTTAACCAGTATTCGACTTTAGGGTTTCTGGTTTTTCCTCCCAATACAAATATCTCCTCTAGGATTCGAAATTGATACCTAAAAGGATGTGAACTCAATATCTAAAAGGATTTTAACAGGGTCTTACACCGTTAGACGTCTAAACCAACTTTGTATTAGTTATTATAACCTACTTTTAATGTATTACAGTCATCTTTAATATGAGATATCGTTAATGTACTATTTTCAGTCATAGATATAAGATCTTATATTGTCAATAGCCTTCTAGTCTAGTGACGTTAATGTAAGATCTTGTTTATGTACCACTTTAAATTAGTGGTTACAAGCTTGATCTTTGTAATACCCCGAAATTTGAATTAGGGAATTTAAGGGCCAAAATGACCAAAATACCCCTGGGAAGGGTAAATGACTTAGGAAAATGGTGAAAAATCTTAAAAGGCAGAGAAATAATTATTTAAATTGAGAGAGTAGATTATCTCTAATTGAGGTAATTTAAATTGTAAACTTGGAGAAATTGTATAAGAATGTGCAAAAAGTATTGAAAAGACCATAATACCCTTGTAAATTTCTAAAAAATGCAAGAGGCATGAAAAATTCTAATGTTAATACAAGAGTATGAAGGTAATAAGGTATTCTAATTAAGAAAATTATCAACTAGTGATAATAAAGTAATTAAGTAATTTATGGCTAATTACTTAAGCATAAGCAAAGGAAATTCAGAAATGATTATGTGAAGCTCAAAAATTAGTGGAAAATAGTTGAAAATTAGTAAAAATATAATTATTAATTAATTGGAAATTTTTTGGGAAAAATAGTTGAGTTTAGGTATTTTTAAGCCTAAATACAAGTTTGGACCAATAGGAAAATTATGTAAGAAATTATATAAAATAATTATTAAATAATTATTTTATATTAATTAAATAAAAAACGAAAATATAAATTAAAATGGGGTCAGATTTTGACCGAAATTTGCTCAAGCAAATTGAAGATAAGATCAAAAGTTTAATATCATGATATTTTCATTAAAGTGGTATTATTATATATTATAATTTATTGAAGTGAATAGTAAATGTAAAAATAGGAAACGGATCCTATCTAGAGAATCAGGAATAGGATTTCCAAAGTCAGGGAAAAATAATGATCAGTGGAATTTTGTCTTCCGTTAGACTCTTACAGAAGTAAATTCTGAAGTCGTTTGTGCATTTCCTAATAAAACAAAATAGGGAAAAATGCATATAGGTATATTTTTGGATATAAGGAAAATAAATTCTAACTCAATATCTAGGCATGAGTTTGAATTTATTTTGACATATTTGGAATCAGTGAATTTTTCTGAAGAAGTTGGTATTTTCAGAAATGCGTTCTGAAACCGGACGCGATCGGACACGTTTTTCGAGAAAACTTCAACTGGACTGTTGGAACCCTGTAAGAGGCCGAAATCCAAGTTTATTTAGATGTTATTGATGATGAAGAGAAGGTCTTCAAAGTTATAAATCCAGAGTTTTGGCATTTTTGCGATAAGACACGAAACGGAGACCGAACAGGGAAATTTGGCCGGACCGGGCCAAGATGGCATAAAGTAGGATGACTCACCCTCTTGGAGCCAATCCTAGGCTGCCACATGGGTCCCTTATGTCGACCAAGAGAGTCAAATGGTCAAGATTTAGCTTCTTGAACAAGTTTCTTTAATGTGTTTACAACTTTAAAAAAATGCCAAACATGGCCTTAGATTTGTATATATATACCCCCCCTCCTTCATAATTCTCACACCTTTTCTTCCTTCTCTTGGCCGAAATTTTTGGTTGAGAAAGAAGAGAAAGGAGCTCTGGGGGAATTGTGCAATAAGCCCTCGTAGAATTGTCCTAAAGTCTTCAACGGTAAGTCTTTCGGTCTTTAGTTTTTAGTTGGGTAGTTAGTAGAATTATTAGATAGTTCTAGTAAGTAGTGAATGAGATTCCTACTATTTTTTTTAGGCCTCATTGCATTGAAAAATGCCAGACGAGGTAAAAACTTGGTAGGGATCGAGTACCTGAAAAGTTGCAGTTTTTTTTATAGCTCTTTCAAAATTAGGGGTAGTAATGCTAGAATAGCCTTTAAATTTTCAAGTATGATTGGGTATCATATGGGAGGGCTATTTTAGTCATTATTTTCGAAAATCATAGTTGCGTCGTGTCTGTACTCTGATTGTTTGTACTCTGATTGTACTGTTGTCTGTACTTCGACTGTACTGTTGTCTGTTATACATCCGACTGTATTATTCTCTCGTCATGTCATACATCCGATCGTATCACTATCCATTATGCCTTAACCTTACATCCGATCGTATTGTTCGCCGTGCATATCCGATTATGTACATTCCTCATTGTGCTTTAACCCTACATCCGATCGTATTGTT
This sequence comes from Acacia pycnantha, assembly GCA_025563575.1. NCBI lineage: Eukaryota > Viridiplantae > Streptophyta > Magnoliopsida > Fabales > Fabaceae > Acacia > Acacia pycnantha. Next base: position 141,779 of record JAMWYP010000018.1, on the reverse strand, counting down.
ATTGCCATACATATCTCGATTATGTATTCCCTATGTCCGATCATAGTAAATGTTGCCAAGATATTTGAATGTCTCTGTCGTACATATATGTTGTATATAAACATGAGGTTAATCATACCGAGATCCAATGTGGTAAATTGGATCTCGCCTCTTAACATAGCGTCGAGTTCGGAGGACCGAGGATCGAGGAGAAGGACAAGCAGACGCTTAGGAGTAGCGACCGAGGACCTCTTTCGTTATACTTTTGAAACACTCTTGTACCGCCGTTTAAACAAAGAAGACATGCTACCATGGGTATTTTAATATATATATCAGTTACTCAATCGCTCCGGTGCACTACTCTGATCATTTTGAAATGATGTTTTAAAAAAAAAAAACTTTATACTGCTTGTGAAAAGTCGGGATGTTACAATCTTACTTGTAAACTCAAAATGATTCTGCGTGTTGTTATAGATTGTCACCAAGGCCAATGAAGCTCACTTCACATAGAAACCATGTCAGGAAAAAATCAGAAGAAAACATAAGAAAAAACCAAGCCCAAACAAAAGATACAACATTAAAATCAGAAACAAAACACCAGCGTTGTAAACTTGCATCAGATGCCGAGGTAGAAGATGATGGCGGCGAGCTTCCATTGCACATGTTGGAGGTACTTTTGATCCATATAGTTTTTTTTTTTTTTAAATAAAAAATTTAGGTGAGTTGGGTCTCATGGGCTTACCAAAGCTAGGGCATACCTCCGGACTCAAAGAGCACTTACAAATCACCCATCAACAAAGATCCTCACATCGGTGAGATTTGAACCTACAACCTTATAATTATAAGTCAAACTCTTTACCAACTAGATCAATGTTCATATGGTTGAAAATGGCATGAGACCGTCATGACTTGTAAGGAAAGTGAAAGTGGGCCTGGACCGTCATGATAGATGCTATGGGCTTGGATTATCCAATAGAATAAAAGGTCCTTACAGCTAGCATTGTGAGAGTTTGCATTATTGTGGAAAATTTTAGGCGGTGTTCTCTTCATTTTCCCCCCTAACAATTCTGTTATTCTATTTTCTTTTATGTATTTTTTTCAATGATATGTTCTTAATATCAAAATTTTATGTGCCTTCTGTTAGTAGTCATTGAAGTTCATGACAAACACTATTTCTTCAATTGACCCTGCTTTGAAAATTCCCTCTACTTCACAACTTGGCTAAATAAACTAGCTTGCACGGCATGAACATGAACTAGTTTTAGTGCTTCTCCGTAGGATGAGTTCTCTCTCGTGGACTGATCGTTCAGATCTGATTTTTTTATTTTTTATCAAAAATAATTTTAATGGTAAAGAATCTAAAATAAAGATAATCTTTCAACTAACACTTTTTGAAAAAATTATTTTTTCATATAGAAAAAAAAAAAAAAATCTGGACCATCCAGATCTAGATCTGGAAAGCCAGGAGCTCGTCCATACGGACGAGCTCTCCTTGCTCGTCCAATGGACGAGCCGCATGAACAAAGGATGTGCGGGGATTTTGGTTGACCCAACAATTTAGTTATGAAAAAACTAGTGAAAATGATTAAACCCTTGACAATGAATCAAAATCACTCATATTCTCATTAATCATACAAAATAAGAAGGTGACCTTATTATTTTTCTTTTCACGTTATTTTCTTAAGCATCCTCTTCTTCACTTGCTAGGAACACACAATTTTGTTTCCACACTCACACTCACACCCACACCCACACCTCATCTTCCCCACAAAATTCCCTTTTGCCTAAATAAAATAAAGGACCCTTTTTCCCTTATAGCAGATATAATAATCAATGACATCAAAATGATGATGATGATAATGTAAGCCCTAAAGACTCAGGGAGAAGGGAAAACCAGTGGAGCGCAACCAGTTAGAGCCACCGATAAAGCTGGCAGCAGTGAACTGTTGCGCCTCCGAAGCACTCGTTATGACCTTGTACCCCTTCCACTTCACTCTGTTCGCCGTTCCGGCACCGGCGCCACTGTTCTGATACTCTCCATAGAACAGAGTGTTCAAAGCGAAATTGCCATTCCACTCGTGCCATCCCACCGGATCGATCACGTCCGATATGGTCGACTGCATTACCACTGTCCTCGAATACTCCTTCCATGGACGGCCCAGGTAGGTCTTAAAGTCCTTCTTCTTTGCCTCCAGATCTGACGTGGCTCCGATACGGCACTTCTGGATGACGATGCCGGTGTTCTGGTTCGGATCAACCCGACCCTGTGCAGTGACCATGTTCTTCTGGCCGGATCCGGGGAGGCGGGCGTGGATGTCACAGTCTTGGAACAAGGCGGCGGAGTTGCCGAAGATGAAGTCGACGGTGCCGGCAATGAGGCAGTTGATGAAGAACTGGCGGTTGTTGTGGACGTAGAGGGTGTCCTGGAAGGCGAGGAAGTCGCATTGGTAGAAGGCGGCGAAGTCGGAACCTACCCGGAGGGCGACGGCTTGGTGCTTCGCATGGCCGGCCGTGTTTTCAAAGGTTATGTCGCGAGCTAGGAATCTTTCTCCCACTACGGCTGCAAAACACGTCCATGGCGAATATCCACTATTAGTATAAATTAATAAACAAATAATAAATGAACAGATTGAAAAAAACAAAAAAGCTCACAAAATTAATTTGTTAACTACAAAAAAATAATAATAATAATAAATAAAGAGGTAAATAATGGTGTTAGGACTTTTTGTGGGTGAATATATGAGCTGGCTTCAAAGTTTCTGATAATGAATAATAACATCTAAAAGTGGACGCACGATGGCTCTCCCTCATGCCAGCTCATTATAAATTATGTTTAGGCTGGCAGAGGATAAGTGATTGCCATAATAATATTCTATGCATGTTATGTTGCCTCTCTTCAAGGTAGTAATTATGATAATTTTGATGGTAAAAAATTGATAATTATTTTTATTTTTTTAGGGTTGACTGAAATGTTCTCTCTTTTTCAATACATAGGAAAATTTAATTATGATTTAGTTATTGACTAGATTTTGTAAAATCAATTAAAATTTGAAATAGAGACTGTTAAGAATTTAGAAGTCTTCACGGTTTGAATCAATATTTGCAAGTCATTGTTCAGAAAATATAGTAAAAAATCTAACTATCATTAAATTTATATTTTAGGATCTAACTATCGTTCTCCATCTGTCTTAACCAAATAATGAGAATGAAAGAACTTCCCCCCGTTTTTCTAAGCAAACATTAAGGTTTTGTTTGGCTCTGGAAGGGGAGTAAAAAGGGACGAAATTATTTTACTAAGATCAATTTTATAAGGAAAAAAAAAATTCTCTCTCATATCTCTAATTTTTTAAAAAAAAAATTAAAGGAGAAGTTAGGAAGAGAAAATGGAGGGGAGATCTCACTACTACTACAAAAAACAAAAAAAAATCCGCTAAAAAAAGTTTAAGAGGGGACTAGGGATAGACACCGGTAACCTACCAGGATAAGACACATCTTCAGGCTCAAAGAACGTTTACAGAGGTACTTACAAATCGCCCACCAATAAGGCCCTCAAACCTCCTCCCTCTTAGGGTGAAAACGGATGCTTAACCAACTATTCACTCCTTATTGGCCTTTAAAAATTGTTCCATCCAAGCAGATCTGAGCTAAAATCAAAGGCTATGTTTGGTTGGAGGTGAGGGAGGGAGGGGAGGTGCCTCTCCCTAGTATGAAAAGTCAGATATGCACATGATGTGACATGCTTCTAAAGTTAATGTGCGGAAAATGATGTAAAAAGTTATATAATTTTTAAAATTTTCCATGATAATTTGATCAAAAATTTTCCTCCCCTCCCTCCCTCGCCCCAACCAATAGGCTAAGTCAAACAAGTGAAGGGAAGCAACTCCCCTCCTCCTCCTTCCAAAACGACAAAAGAGGATCGCGTAAAGAAGTCAACATCAATGGGGTGGCGTACTTGATCACAGCCCACTGCGCCGCCAGCAAGACCATTGTAAACAAGTGGTTTCTTTTGGTAGAATCTTGGTAGGTGGTCTCCTAGCCTAGCCAGCAGTAACTAGAGAGTAATCCTCTCAAGATTTAGAAATAACCTACATGTGTTTTGTCTCTATTATTCATACACATGACATGGTTTGAAGATAGGGTATCATGTTTAAAAGACTCAACTATCTATCAATTATGTCAAAGTTTTATTGATCCATTGTGAACAAGATGATAGATCGGTTCAGTACTCTTTAATTGGGTACTATAAGAAATTACTTCTAAAGATCCATCAAAGGCTCCACCTACAGCTAATGTTATCCTAATAAAGTGACACAAATGGACGCAACGAGCAGAAGAAAATCTAAGCGTGTTTCGTTCAAAAAAGGAAAAAAAGCTGATGTGAAAGTGGAAGGCATATTTGTCTAAGGTGTGTGTCGTTGTTTCTTTTCTAATGGCCAGAATTTTCCACGAAGCCCACAGAACCATCCATGATTGAAGGGAATAATAATATAATAGTCTAGGGCCTCGAGTAGGAGAGGAAGCATCGCGGAAAGCTCTCTTCTTTATCCAACCAACAGAGAGATAAAGGAAAAAAAAAAACAAAATAATGGGAATATTAATCATAAAATTGACACTTCAGAACCTCATTTGAATAAAACAACCGACATCTTGATATTATATATATATATATATATATATATAGCAGCCCCATCTTTATATCATCAAAAATCAGAACAGCTTGGCCAGATGGGGGTGCGTGGTTGAAGATCAATTAGAATAATAATTTATGTATAACTTTCTTGGAATATAGTATATGATAACACAACAGATTCAAAAGTTATTACCAATCAGAGAAATAGAGGATAGACAAAATATTTGACTTAAATATATAGAATTCAATGATCAAGACCTGTGCACATGCTGCCACATTTTAGCTCGACTAAAATAGAAACAGCCTGCAAGATGGTAGGGTTTCTATATATCCCGAGATTATAGGAATTAATTAGCATTTGTTTAAAAAAAAAGTTAAATACCGATAAAATATACCCACACAGAAACATTTGTCACCACATAATGCTAACTTACAACGTCTTTATTACACTTTTCTTTTTTTGGTAAAAAAAAAAAAAGTTTTAGGTAGGAGTAAACATCAGTAACCAACCAAGGTCAGATTATGACTCAAAGTTCAAAAAGTACTTACAGATTGCCCACCAACAAGACCCTCATATCAACTAACGGGTATCAAACTTATTCCCTTTTGAAATGAAGGTCCTCATTGACGTCTTTATTACACTTATACCTACTAATTATGTACCACGTAAGTGTCTAAGTGTAGGAAGACGTTGGATGGATAATTTTTGAGCTTTCGGTGCTTTCTTTTGCCCCTTTGATTTTGAATTCAACGAATCAGTGGGCAAACAGCTGAAACTCATCCATCACGACCCTCACAACATTATTATTTGATTAAATGAAAAGTTTGTCACCTTTTCAAACTTGCTCCTCTCTAATAAAGTAGCAAACATTAGCACACTTTCTTGCAAATTTGCTTCCAAATCTCAAACACCTTAATTATCCCTCATCATTAAAAATTCCTAAATGTGTATTCTTCTATCAAAGTACTTGGCCTATCAATGGAGTAGTTAGACTATAAAATGAGTGAACAGAGTTCCGATCACACATGGTTCACAAAAAGACTCATGGGAGAGGCATTATAATTACAAAGCCTCAATTCCGATTTAATGGATTGTTCCTAGAAATAGTAATAAGATTAAAAAAAACAAAGGATTATACAAAAAAAGTACGTGTATTATTCCTTAAGTCTTTTCTAAATGTGTACTGAGTATAATTAGCGGTTTAAAAGTAAGTAAATTAGAAAGGAAGGGAACAGTGAACTGACCAACTGTAGCAGAATGGAAAGTGGTGCTTCCGTCGACAACATTCCTGCTTCCGGTAATGATCGTATTCTTTCTTCCATCTCCCAAGAACATTATATTCGTCTTCTTCTTTGAAACTTCCACATTTTCTTTGTAAACTCCTGCTTTGATCCTAATCACGTATCTCTTCGAACTCTTCTCCGGAGCTGCCGCCACTGCCGCCGACACCGACTTAAAATTTCCGCTCCCGTCCGCCGCTACCACCACGTCAGCCTTCACCTGCGCCGCCTGCAACAAATGCCTGTCTGCTGCCGACATCCACTGTGGCCACTGAACACCGTCTTCCGCCGCCGCCGCCATCAGCCTCCTGCTCTTTGTAATCCCCATCTTCATCTCGTAGTTCGCCACGTCTGTGTCCGTCATGTTCTTAATCATCGCCAGAGCATTGCTGCACATGTGCTCCACGTGAACCTGCCCTGTCTCCAGAGCTCCCCGGACTTTCTTATCGGCGCCATCGTGAGAGAATCCGTCAAGGCAAGTGACCTGGTTGGTAATGGCGGCACTAATAAGAGTCTTTAGATCGTCGGCGTGCTGGTACAGAGTTTTCTTGTTCGGATAGATTTTCAGATCTTGGTAAGCGGTGTGAAGCTCGTCGAGCGTGTCGTCGATCGTCTCTAAGCAATCATGAAGAGCGGTTTTCTCTCTCTTCGTGAGGCTACCCTTTCTTTTGACGGTTAGCTTCTCGATGTTGAAGAAGTTGTGCTCGACGGCTCTGATGGTTATGTTTAAGGACAGCTCGATGACATCGCGGTGGGAAGAGACTTTCTCGGTGAATCCAGGCTCGGAGGAGACGGCGGAGTAGCAAAGTTCAGGGTAAAGTGTGGTGCTGCAGGCGGATTTAACGATGGCGTGGGATGGATGGGAGGAGAAATTCAAATTATCGTCACCGGAGGATTTTTGGCGGGAGTTCACTCCGGCGACGATGCCGACAACGGCGGCGAGGAGGAGGAGAGTGGAGAACAGAGCGAGAAAGAGCTTTTTGTTTCTCTTGTTGTTGCTGGGATCTGAGATCCCGGTGAAGACTTGCCTGAGCTTACTCATCGGTGACAGAAATTATGAAAGAAAGAAAGAGGAAGTAGCTCGGCTGAAGTGTGGAGAGCGGCGAGAGTTATATAGAGAAACGTAGAAAGAGGGGACTGTAAAAACAGGATAGTGTTTTTTTATATTTTCGGGTCCCATGACGTTAGGGCTGAGCATGAAACCCATAATCCATGAGTCCGCCCAAAACCCAACGTAATTGGGCCATATTGAGCCCGTCAAAAAAGACTTTATAATGGGTTGGGTTAGAACCCGCCCATTTAGGATTTAAATGGGCGGGCTATGGGCACACCTATGGGTTGTCCATACCCGCCCATTTAGTGCAATTTTTTTATTAACTACCATTCCATTTTGCATTCCACGTACAGCATTCCCTAAATCCCTTCCTATTCGAGTATTCAGCCACCTCTAATCTATAATCATAATGGCCATCAACTTTCAATCTCACTTACTTTCTTTCTTTATACCTCATCTATTCGAACTTGTGAGTTGTTATTGACTCTACATGTAATGTAGAGAATATTTTAGAAGTTGATGAATATCTTCAAATTAGATTAGTTGGCTTTGGTGATCCAAAATTTCATGTTTTAGCATGGAGAGCGAATGCTTCCAAGTATTGAGTTTTAAATTTGTTGGTATGTAATTTGTTGGGTATACTAGTATCTATAGTATCTTCAAAATAAGCTTCTAGTATTAAGTCGGATACAAGATTCTTTTAAGTGAATTTGAAGATGATGAAGACTGAAGCATACAGATTTAATGGAAGCATGTCATTTTGTTAATCTATGAATTTGTGGTTGTAATGTTTTAATTAAAAAGTTGGAGTTTGAACAACAAGATTATGTAACGATGGTACTTGTCTAAATTTATGTTATTTTTTGTGAATTGTAATCATGGAACTTTGAAGATTTATATTTCAGAAATTGGAATGATGAATTTAGATGGATGTTTAATGCTTATATATATATATTTATTAAAAAGATAAACAATTCAAATGTAAATGGGTTACCAAAAACCCGGTTAGCCCGCCCATTTATGTGCTAGCCCATTTACATGGGTTTAAATGGGTTGCAATTAAATGGGCGAGCTATGGATTTAGCCTCGGGTTGTCCAACCCACCCATTACTCTGCCCTACACGACGTTATGAAAAAGCGAGTCATATTACTCTGCGCACTTCGTCCTTGATACCTCTTGCCGTCCTAAAAATAAATACTTTCTCAAGTAGTAGTTATAAAACTACTTTTATAATATAAATTAAAGGGTTTAAACTTCTCATGTTGTATGAGAAGAAGAAGATTCCTATACACGTATGAAATGGTAGGACCCACACACACATATATATATAATGCTAATTATATATATATGTGGGTCCCACCATTTCATGTGTGTGTAACATGAGAATACACTTCTCCTCCAACATGAAAAGTGTTTTTCCCATAAATTAAACTATAAAAGTATTCCTATAATTAAAAATGGAGAGAGTATAAAATAAAGTTGATTTCTTTAGAAATATGAAAAAATTAATTAAATTATTTTAAAATTATTTATATTTATCTCTTTGTCTCTAAATTATTTTGTTTAACTTATAAACTGATATATAATCTAATGATACACGACATATGATATAATTAATAATCTTAATCTCTCCAAAAATAAAGTCAATTATGTCTTATATTTTAAAATGAAGGAGTATGAGATATATTTTTAGAGTTAATATTGATCTTAAATAGTTTTCATATTTTTGAATATTTTTTTAAATTATCCCAATTTAAGCTCCCTCCACAATAATTAAAGAGGAAGAGGGATTAGGGAATAAAGAAAAATGATTATAGTGTTTTAGAAAATATATGTCATATTTACTAACTAAATCAACTTCCTCACAGTTTTTTTCATAAACACAGCACAGTTAGAATTTTGTGAATTTAATTGAATTTTTACTATATAAAATGTATATCTAGTGCCATTGGAATTTATGATGCTCACAATCAATTAATTTTATTTTTTTATGTCGTTATTAATTTTATGTTCAAAATTTCATTCCGACCAATTTGTTTTTGCCAGTATTTTTTATGAAAGGATGAAAATGAATTATAAAGATTGAATTGTACCTTGGATTGAATTAATTTTTTCATAAATTATAGTTGTGCCTCATATAAGAAAATTTTAAGAGGATTGTTTGATGTTATTTGAGTTACATACAGGAACTCGCCATGTTTATCTCACTTTTAACATAATAACATTATAGTAGTACTCGCTCTCATCCTTAATAAATGACATACTCCATGTATTTAACTACATGGAGTATATACTAAAAAAATAATGTATTCCATATTAATAACTTCCTTAATTTAATTAAATTAGGTAAATACTCCATGTATTCCTTTTTATCAAATAAAACATTTAACCGAATCTCATGTTTCGAAGTGCCGATTAAAAACGATAAATATGTTAAAATTGTAACCGTTTTTTTTACTAATTAAAATACCCTTATCTTTTACTACAAAAAAATCTCAGATTACGCACGGAATTACGTACCGACGAAAAAAATTCCGTCGCACAATAAGCCGTGACCGTCTTCTACCAAGGTTTTTTGTGACGGAAGTTTTCCGCTGGTAATTGAAATTACCCACGAAATTCCATGGGTAATTCCGTTAGTAATTACATGTATACACAAACAAATATACACATAGGGTATAACATATCTACTTTTACTGCAGAAAAATTCATCTGCAGCAAGTCAAAAACGACGTCGTTTCATCTTTTTTTTTTTCCGTTTATATCTGATTTATCTAATGACTTGCATGAGCTTGGGATCCACCCGGATCAAATCTGGAAGAAAATAGATCGATACTCAATCCATTCCGGGTAAATTACTTCGTGCACAAGGACTCCGATCTATCAGGGCCGATTCTTCTCTACATGTCCTTCTGCCTTTCCAAGCTACTTGCCGGAAAGAATCAATTCGGTGTAATCCTGGGGTGGATCATGGTATCGTCTATCTTCTTATATGTTGTATTCAACATGTTGGTTGGTTGAAGTGGCAATTTAGATCTGCATACTTGCACGAGTGTGGTGGGGTACTGTATGTTGCCCATAGTGATTTTATCGGCTCCATCTCTTTTCTTGCCGCACAGTGGGATCGTGAGGTTTTCGATTGCTGCGGTATTTGTGCTGTGGGCAACACGGTCTTTAATATAGGAAACTCTCACACAAGGAGAGGAAATGCTACAATTATTAGTTGATGTCTTATAATAAAAACTGAAGGGACCATATGTTAATATAGGAAATTAACACGAGCAATGCATGTTACGAGGTGAACCCGAGATCCACTTTCTGTTAGTAGTATGTTTATTTTTCACTTTTGCAGAACAAATAATTTAAGACTATATATATTTATATATTACTCCATCCAGTTCTAATTATAAGACAATATTTTAGAGTTAGTTTTGGTCCTAATTATAGGACAACATTCTAATTTTTGTCAATTTCTTCTTAAAATACCCCTATTTTATTCTCTTAAATGTATTTGATTTTTTATGATTATATATATATGTGTATGTATATATGTGTGTGTCTATATACAAATATGCATACATATATACACAGACACACACACATATATGTGAGTGTGTGTGCCTGTCAAAATATATGTGTGTAGATATATATATGTGTGTACATATATAAACATATATGTGTGTGTCTATAAATATATTTGTGTGTGTGTATTCATATATATGTGTGTACATACATGTATGTATGTGTGTGTACATAGATAAACACACACGTGTCTATATATATATATATATTTGTGTGTGTGTGTGCAGGGGCGGATCCAGAAAATGACAGAAGGGGGGGCACAATTAGTGGGGGATTTGGGGGTTCGGGGGCAGCGCCCCCGAAAAATTTTTTTTAAGGGAAATTTTAAATGCATTAAAAAATAAAAGAATATAAAAAAGAAAAGAAAAGAATATCAAAAAAATATTCATGAAATCAATTGAATACTGATGATCTAATAAAAGAGGTAATTATTTTACAAACTTGTCATTTAGAAAAGTAAGGCTAAGTGGTGCTAGAAATGCTCCTACATAAATTACAATGAAGGGTGGGCACTCAATAAGTTCAAGTACATATATTTTAATAACAAAAGTATATTACAATAAAAATAATTACAATGTCATCCTTCTAAGCCTCATTTTTTGAAATTTCATCATAATTATCTTATTATCAATGCTATAAAATACATCTTTTTCAATATAAGGCACTAAACAATCATTCAACTATTCATCTTCATCCGATTACGAAGTGCATTCTTGATGTATTAAGGGTGAACACTTAATTTAAGGGTAAACAATCATTCAAACATACATTATTTTATATATATATATATATATAATAGAAAAATCTCCAAATCCAAGGGGGGGCCAAGTCTAATAGGTAGATCCGCCACTGTGTGTGTGTGTTTAGATACACATATATACACACATGTGTGTGTATATAGTAAGACCATTATTTCAATTAAAAACCGTGTGGAAATGAAAATTCTAAATCAGAGAGGTATATGGTAGGGGTTGTTAATTCACTTTTGCTTATGTCATTTTAAATTTATATAATGACATTTTAGGAAAATGAGTAAAATTAACTAATTTAACTTCTCTCCTTAATCTCTCCATAATCGATTAAATATGTCCTATAATTAGGACCGGAGGGAGTACTAATTTTGGAGTGAGAATACATTTTATCGATAATTATATAGCCGTATGGGAATATATATAGTGTCGCCACTAGACTACTTATATTCAAACCTTTTTTTTTTTTTGAAAAAATAAATTGTTAGATTTTTCAGTATGAACAGACACATAGCCTCCACTCTTGACTTCAGGCTTACTTTGACTCGAAAACTCCAAAAGGATTTCTAAGACACTTGCCAAATTTTTAGATGTAAATTAATTACAGTTTTTTTTTTTTTTTTTTTGGGGCAGCCACTGGATTGTATAGGACGGTTTAATTTTGTCATGAAAGGTGACAAGAGAATTGGTCGTACGAGAGTCTATCCCAATGTCAAAAATGCCTTTTAAAACGTAAAAACGGTATTTTTACGTTTTATTTCTAAAAAAAAAAATTCATTTAAGTAAAAAACGTAAATTGAATAAAAACATAAAAGAAACACTGCTATTAAGCATAAAAACGCACCATTTTCGTAAAAAACGTAAACCTAATAAAAACGTAAAAAAAAAAAAAAAGCTGTTGTTAAACGTAAAAACACACCGTTTTTAAAAAAGGCAAATATGTAAAAATGCTGAAAAACTTATTCTTTTATCATCATCTTCCGAGTTTGTATAAGAAAATTAAACGCCTAATATGTATAGCTAAAAAGATGATTACTACTTTACCTTTAGTTTTGATTTCAAGATGTCTGCTGGTAAAATAGAAGTGAACAAAGATAAATTATATAATTTTTTATATATATAAATAAAATCTACATTTTGTATTATGATTTTACGTTTTACTATTTTTTATTTTCCTTCTATTTGTAGGTAAAAACTCATTTTTAACAACCTTGGTCTACCCCATGTTTCTGATTTGAACATCATTCTTTACATTCTTAATGAAAGGAAACATAAATACTCTAATTAGAGAGACAAGCACATAAGAAGCACATAAGGGACAAGCACCCTATGTGCTTCCATAAATACTCCCTCCTCCTTATATATAAGAAATGAGTTTATCTCAAAATATAATAAATGCAGCTTTGTCGTATTTGCTCCCGTTTAATAACGCATACAGTAATGGAGATCAGAATTCAGGAAGTATAGATCTCATGTACTTGTGTCCGCTAGATGCCATATACTTCAATCCTAATTATAAAAATTAGTTGATTTTTTCTTAAAAAGATTAAGGAAACTAATTTTATTAAATGTTACGTTGGCAACTTTGATGTTTTTAATGTTCAGAAAATCAGGCAACGAATAATCATGCTTATATTCTTTAATTTTTTTAATTCTTTTTTTCATTTTTGCCAAATTCCCATGATGCAGGCATGTGCGATGATTTGTCTATTTTTACATAAGTTTCAATACTTTGTGCGTTACTGGATATTTCGATAACAAAAATTATAAGTGGAGTTAATTTTTTTTAGAGAAATTTAGGAAGTTAATTAAATATTATTTTAAAGTATTTTTATTTTTGTCTCCAAACTAATTAGTGTGACTAATAAAATAATATACTACGTCTGATCCTAATTATAAGACCTAGCTGACTTTTTTTGGAGAAATTAAGGAAGCTAAATAATTAAGTTACTTAATCATTTCATATGTTATATGTTATGTATCTTTAGATTATATATTAGTTTATTAGTCAAATTAATTAGTTTAAAGAAAAAATAAAAATAAAAATACTCTAAAGTGATTTAATTAGCTTCCTTAATCTCTCCAAAAAAATCAACTAGGTCTTATAATTAGGATCAGAAGGAGTATAAGTTAAGGATTCACAACATATGATATGAATAAGTAACTTAGTTAGCTTCCTTGATCTCTCAAAACAAGTCAACTCTACTTTTTATTTAGGACGGGAGGGAGTATAAAACAAAGTTGATTTTTTTGAAAAGATTAATGAAGTTAAATAAGTTAGTTAATCATATCATATATTGTGTATCATTAGATTATATATTAATTTATAAGTTAGGCAAAATAGTTTTTAAAAAAAATGATAAATATTAATATTTTAAAGTAATTAAATTAGTTTTTCTTAATATCTAAAAAAAAATTTAAGTTTGTCTTATATTTATAAACGCATGAAATATTTAATTTGAATTCATCCTCTTGGATCCCAACAAACATGGAAAGACTTCTTTTGATCCTTATAATAAAGCATCAACTAAAAATTCTTACAAACTAATAAAAGTAGTTAAATTTAATAAAGTTGTCTTAAAAACCATACATTAGTGTTAATTCTTATATTTATTCATGTTAATTATATTTAACATCGTTAAACTTAGACAAACTCTTTATGAAATAATATAAATTAAAAACCTTGATTTAAAACTATAGGGGCTAAAATCTAAATCCAATCAAAGTGTGAGGATGATAAAGTAATTTCTTGTTTCGCCATCCCATGCTTTGGATTCTAATTTGGGAAAGCATCATATGCTTCGATTATGACGCCTCGACTTTATATATGCTATTAGTTAATTACGCTCTTCATAACTTATTGGATTAATTTATTACTATATATATGTAGTAGCTTATTGTCCATATAATTATATATTAATATAAAATTTGATTATGCACATCTTGCTTTTTTCAATTCCTTTTAATTTCCTTCCTCTTTTGATACATTTCTTATTTAAAATTCAAAAACTCTTTCAAGTGGACATATTATAATTAAAGACCACACTTAACTTTACGTTTTACATCCACAACTAGACAAATCGTACATGATACACCCTATTTATATTTCGTTTATTTAATTGTTGGGAATGGAAAAGAAATTCACTGCATTGTAATTTTGAATATAATAAATAAATAATTGGAAATATACTGCATGTTAGGAATAGATAATAATGTTTAAGATTAATTTAGCTAAAAGTATCAATTACAAGATAGTTATACCAATAAACAATGTTCAAAGGCTAATGTAAGAACATGGGGTTACATGAATTTATAAATGATAGAGAAATATTTTATTAAATATCAGAATATCACGTTTTAAATCTAGTTTTGAATTAATATGTTTTGCTTTATTCAAATCCTCGGTCGATGTGTAAAGTATACAAAACCAGAGCAAGTTGCAAAGTCTTGGTCACATGTGCTTCTTTGAGCTTGGGTTTGGGTTAATAGTAGAATCTGTTTTTTAAATGTGATTTATAATATATGAGGTAAATATATTATAAGAGTTTTATCTCAATTTGTCTGTTTAGGTTGGCGGTGGAAAAGTCTGTTTATGCAACTCAAAATAAAACTTCTCTCACAAACTTACCTCATATAGTGTAAATTACGTTAGAAAAGTAGCATCTACCGCTAATCCAAACAACATACAACAACCGACATAAAGCTTGTTTGAAATGACAATTAAAGTTTTTAAAAACTGTTTTTTAAATATGATTTATAATATATTAAAATAAATATATAACAGAAATTGTATACCTAAAAATTTATAGGTATTAAAGAGGAGAAGGGATTAGGGAATTAAAAAAATGATTAGGGTGTTTTAGAAAATACATGTCATATTTACTAATTCAATCAATTTTCTTAATTGAATCAAATTAATTACATAAATATGTCTTATATTAAAAACAATGAAATCGTAATTAGCCGTTGGGCTCTCAATATACTAATAGTTTATAGGGAAATTCATATCTTTAGTTTTTTATTTAGAATCTAACATGCTGACCAATAACTATGAGACTAACGCTTTTAAAGTATAGAGATTACAGAACGGGTTTTACATCTTCCCACAAAGTTTTTTTCATAAACATGGCATAGTTAGACTTTTTTATTTTAACTGAATTTTTACTATATAAAATTTATATATAGTGCCATTGGTATTTATGATGCTCACAATTAATTAATTTTAGTTTTTTTATGTCATTATTAATTAGGTTAAGTAGCAATCCACCTTGGAAGTATAGACTTATGAGCAATGTTGCCTTAGAGTCCCTGATGTTGTTGCTAATTCTTCGAACCTCTTTCCAACATAACAGACGATCCGCTTCATCGGTAGGACCATAGATAAAGGTAATATAAGTTGGAGTCGAAAAGGTCGCAGATACCACACTGGTATGTATAATATTAGAATACGAGAATAAGATATTAACTTTAAGCATATCTGACCACCATAAAGCCAACCCGCCACTTCTTCCCACAGGATTAACAATCCACTCCTCACCGAAGCCACATCTCCGCCTCACTTTTCTTATTAAACTCACCTTTGCTTAGTCTCCATCAGAAGACTAAGTGGGGGTTTTTCCGGGAACACTCTTCCCTCAGATTTTTGACTGTCGAGGCAACCCCCAAACCTTGACAGTTCCAGGATAATAGATTCATGGCGCACCGGTGGCTGGTTTCATCCAACCACCGGCGTTCTCAGACAAAGAAGAATCATGATCCATATCCTGTTCACTACCAACAGATAACCAGCTATTAGGAAAATCAATCTCAACAGGCAAATTCGTATTACTAGACATACCTGGGTTCTCGTCCCTTCCATAATGGCGAATATACTTTTTAACCGAACGAAAACTCCTCTTACGCTCCCTCAGTAAGTTCCCCTCAACTTTTTGGCTTGAACTGGTTCCTCAACTAGTCAAAGCTTAGCTTTCTACATTTATTTCTCTCCACCGGAGTAGAATCATCCTCCAAGGAGCGCTTAAGATTAATACTTTTCAAGCAAACAGACATAGCAGAGATTGGAGAAAGCCCAATGGAAGGGGTAATGGGATTAATTTGCAGCTCATCCCCACTAGGGTATTCAACAAAGTATGGTTGAGAAATAACATGGTTGACTGGACCCACATCCATGGATAAACCTGACCCTACTACCGTTGATTCAACCTCTGCAAAGATTGAAGACTGATATATATTAGGAGAACCATATTGACTAGTGATACAAGTCTCTTGGCCAGCAATCCGTGGAGATAGCGAGCCCATCGCAACTATTTGGGACATAGAAGAGGAGCATAAGACCGCTGGACCAAGCCCATCTAAGGCCGAGCTTGCTGGAGAATTAATTGAAGAAATAAAGTGTAGGCCATCACCCACCACTGAGCCCAATAGGAGGTCATCACTCCCTTGCGTCTTGCAAACTTAGCCCAAACACCCCTCCTTACAACGGCTGGTGGGTCCACTCTGCTCTCCTTAGGTTTGTCAAAAATAGGTAGTGTCGGCAAAGAAGGAGAACCAGGGGCCCACTCAATTCCCCTAGACCCTTTTTCAAAAAGCATTTCCCATCTTTGTTGTTCCACACGCCACGTCAGCCACGGGATCCCCTGGCACCATCGTAGCAGGCCCTTTCGGCCGAGACACAGGAAACACCTGCAACGCTGGCTGAACTGCAGGAACAGGAGAAGCCGTTGAAGTCTCCGGACCGTTACCATTGCTCACAGGATCTGGGCCCCACCCAGTAGTAAGATGCTTCGCCTGAGAAATCTCGCTAGCCGGAGGGGATTTCCGGTGGAAATTACTAGCAGGTTTTCTCAAATCTTTGTACAATGCTTCCAACCATCCTTCCATGCATGTTTCCACAATATCATTATAAGTCTTCAAACCGGAGGTACTTAACCAGCCCCCAAAATCATACTCGTCACCATCTTTGTATACCCGACTCACATCCTTACAGCTTCGTTCCTCATGACCGAGTTGCCCGCACCCTAATGAAACTTCGAGTCATCTTTCCATCGACCATGGGAGCCTCATACATCACAGTCTTCCCAACCGCATCACCAAGAGTTTTGGCATTCTGACTCTCAAATGCCGCTAGAGGGAGCCCATGAAATTGAAGCCAAAATGGTTTGTACTTAAATTCCACATCTTTAAGAACCTTAAAATCATCCCAGAGTTGGAGATTTAACAGGGAACCCCGAATGGACGAAGGTCTACCTTTAAGTATCCTAGCATAATCCTCTTTGTTGTGAAAACGAAAAAGAAAAATCAGTTGGGCCCGATCCGGATCATGAACTTCCATTTCTTCATTCAACTGCCAACCCTTCTTTATTATGTTAATAATCGTAGGGATGTGAAGATTTTTCCCAGAAAAGACTTTACCCACCAAATTGTCTTAATAACCCGACATTAGTGTTAATTCTTATATTTATTTGTTATAATTATATTTCTAACTAACTCTTTATGAAATAATATAGATTAAAAACCATAATTTAAAACTATAGAAACTAAAATCTAAATCCAATAAAAGTGCGAGCATGATAAATTAATTTCTTGTTTAGCCATCCCATGCTTTGGATTCTAATTTGGGAAAAAAGAATCATATGCTTCAATTATGACGCCTCGACTTTATATATGCTCTTAGTTAATTATGCTCTTCATAACTTCTTGGATTAATTTATTACTATATATATGTAGTAGCTTATTGTCCATAACATAATTATATATTAATATAACATTTGATTATGCACATCTTGCTTTTTTCAATTCCTTTTAATTTCCTTCCTCTTTTGATACATTTCGTATTTAAAATTCAAAAACTCTTTCAAGTGGACATATTATAATTAAAGATCACACTTAACTTTACGTTTTACATCCACAACTAGACAAATCGTACATGATACACCCTATTTATATTTCGTTTATTTAATTGTTGGGAATGGAAAAGAAATTCACTGCATTGTAATTTTGAATATAATAAATAAATAATTGGAAATACACTGCATGTTAGGAATAGATAATAATGTTTAAGATTAATTTAGCTAAAAGTATCAATTACAAGATAGTTATACCAATAAACAATGTTCAAACGCTAACGTAAGAACATGGGGTTACATGAATTTATAAATGATAGAGAAATATTTTATTAAATATCAGAATATCACGTTTTAAATCTAGTTTTGAATCAATATGTTTTGCTTTATTCAAATCCTCGGTCGATGTGTAAAGTACAAAACCAGAGCAAGTTGCAAAGGGATCCGGATTCTCTCAGAAGCGGAACCCTCAGTATCCATTAGTATCTTTCGATCTTATCCGTCCAAAAATTGATCCAAGGGTGCAGCTCTATTTTTTAAAAAACCGCGGGCGGTTTTTTTTGCCTCATTGAGATTTGAGCTTTTCAATTTCTCTCTCCAACGGACGGTGGTGATGGGATACTAAGAGCTTCTGAGAGTCTGCTTCTGAGGAAATCCGGTTCCAGTTGCAAAGTCTTGGTCACAGTGGTTCTTTGGGTTTGAGTTAACAGTAGAATCTTTTTTTAAAAAAACATTATTTATAATATATAAAGTAAATATATTATAGGAGTTTTATCTCAATTTGTCTGTTTGGTTTGGCCGTGGAAAAGTCTGTTACGCAAGTTAAGACAAAACTCATCTCACAAACTTACCTTATATAGCGTAAATTACATTGGAAAAGTAGTTTCTATGGCTAATACAAACAGCATGCACCAACCGACATAAAGCTTGTTTGAAATGACAATTAAAGTTTTTAAAAAAACTGTTTTTCAAATATGATTTATAATATAATTGTATATGTTAGAAATAATTTGATAATAAGTCAAATTTTCAACAAAATAATACTACGTATATGAAGTTTTCAATAAAACAATATCATATGACTATAAATGGTCTTGTAATATGTTACTTTCTTCGGTCTTAATTATAAGAACACTTTTATAGTGCAAATTGCACTACAAAAGTATTTTTATAATTAGGACCGGAAGTAGTAGCTTATTAAGAATTTCAATTTTTTTCATATTCTTCATCATATTTAGTAATGCCATCAACATTAACCACTTTTATGAAAAACATTATATACTCCGATTCTAATTAGCTCATCTCTAAAAATAACTCTATGGTCCAAAAAAAATTGAGAATTTGGACGAAAAAGGAAAAGATTTTAGACAAATAGTTTCAAAATCTCAAATTAGTAATTCATATAATAAAATGTGTTGCCACCTGCTAATGAAGTGTGGCAATTAATCATGTATATTAAACAGAATTGATTTGGAATTTTAATATTTTCAGGGGTGCTTTTCTGAATTAAAAAAAAAACTAAACTATACCCAAAAAAAAGTCGTTGTATTAGTATTATTTATATTTCATACTCATGAAACCATAGGAACTAAGGGCCTGTTTGGTGCACAAATTCAGTTGAAAGAGAAAGAAAGATTAGCAAGTTTTTTTGTCGGACCCACCTACCTTCCCTTATATGTGAGAATATAAGATCCCACAAAATTGGTGAGATCTCAAGTTTCACGTAAACAATGACATTTTTTTGATATATTTACCCCTTATAAAATATTTTTTTTAGAATGAAAGAAAATATGATTAAATTCAAATTTATGCGATAAATTTAAACATATGTAATAAGTTCAAATTTGGCGGAATTTTTTAGACAAATTTAAACTTAGGGAAAGAATATTTTATAGACAAATTAGAACTTGATAAGAGGATATTTTTTTAAATATATTTTAGCAAAAAAAAAAAACTTTTCATTTTGAATTAATTAATTTTGAGGGTAAAATAGGTATTTTCTGATTCTTTACCAACTACTAATCTTTCATTTTTTTTTCCTACTAAACAACTTATCTTCCTTCATACCTCAAAATCTTTCATTCCATTTATTTCTCTAAATTCTTTTCCCTACTTAAATCTTTCTGGTAACAAACGGCCTTAAAGGTGGTGGAAGAAGGAGGACGATGAAAAGGGATTGTTGTAACAAACGGCCTTAAGGGTGGTGGAAGAAGGAGGATGATGAAAAGGGATTGTGGTCACCTGGGCCAATATATAGTGACGTAAGACGCACTTTACAGCTGTTTGCCAATGAACTGCCTTTGTGCCATTAATTTAGGATCAACGTAAATTATATAAGAAAAATTACACTTAAGTCCCAAGGCAGAATACAACCCAAAAATGCCTTGAGATCTCTATTTTACAGTGAAGTCCTATGGAACATGTGAGTAATATATTCCTATTATGAAAAGACCAAAATAAACTCATTGATTAAATAGAGAAAATTGAAATATATTTTGAGGTTATTTTAGTCTTTTCATTATTAAAATATATTACTCAAACATCCTAAGGGACTTTACTACAAATTGAAGATCTTAAGAGACATTTGAGCTGTATTTTGTCTTTCTTAGGATTTAAGTGCAATTTTCCAATTATATTTTTATTAGATATTCTTTTGGCCAAAGGAACATTTTATATTTAAAAAAGTACAAAGGGGATGGGGACTTATCTCAATAATTAAGTATTAAACATCCCTCATACCAAAAAAAAAAAAAGTATTAAACATCCCATTGTTAGTGCGCCCGTGGGCCTTGTGGTTGAAGTTTGGACCATTTTCTCCTTTTTTCCAATATTTTAAATTTACTTTATAAAAACGTTTCATATGATCATTTTTGTTATTGTGTTTGTTATTGTGCAGAACACGGATGTCCAACCCTAGGCGTGGAGCTTTGCTATTGGATCAATAGACTCGGTGTGTGCACGGTGTTACTATATATAAATAGTTCGGATATTAGAACGTGTGTACATTCGTCGTGTAACTCCTATTTATAGAGTGTACTTTAGGGTTAGGGCTTCGATCTCGTATGATGTGTATCCGAGAATCTAGGTAACCACCCTAGGAATAGACCTTTCTGTTTGGATCCTTATGGGTCAGTTGAGATCCTTGCGCGGATTGCCCCTGCTTGGTAGGTTAGCTAATGAAGCCTAGACTAAGGTCCATAATTTTATTTTATTTTATTTTTAAGAAAAAGGAATCGAAAAATATTTCCAATCCTTGTCTCAAGTGGATGGTGATCGACAATACGAACATGGACAAGACTTTTAATTAATATAAAAATGTCCCCTTTATTTAAAGTTGGTGATGATAATGAAAGTAAAAGATTCTCTTTACTTATCCTGGAAAAAGAAAAGGACACAACTCTTTTAATCTGTCTGGGTAAAAATAATTAAAGAATAAATAATTTATTTCTCTTTTGAGGCAATGAGTGAAAAGGTGGAGAATATGAGTAATTTGTTCGAATGAAAATATTGTTAAAATATTGTTCATTTGAAAAAAATAAAAAAAATCAATATCATATAATGTTTGTGAAACTCAAAAGTTTAATTTATAAATGATAATGGGATTTGAGGGATAGAGTTTGCTTTGAGCTGCATGTGCTGATTTGTTTTGTTTGTATTACTCATTCCGATTTTAATTATAGAACACTTTTATAATATAAATTATACTATAAAAATATTTTTATAATTAGGACTAGAGGGAGTAATAAATAATAACCAATACCTACGTGTCACGTTCAAATTTAAAATTTGTCCTTAACTAAAATATAGATTGTTTCTTATTTCCCTCTTACACAACGAAAGTATTTAATGAGAGAGAGCAACATGTGTTTGGGACAATCAAAACATCCAACACATATACCTACTTGCTACCGGAACCGGTTTTGGTGCCTATTCAAAGGATAGACACCATTTGTCTATTTGATCTAGATCGTTCGGATCGGATCCGAATAGTCCAAATTTTATTTTTTCAATTGCTATTTTTTGAATGAAAAAATCATTTTTAAAAAAATGTTAGTCGAGAGATTATCTTTATTTTAGATTTTGTATCCATTAAAATAATTTTTTTTTGAAAAAATTAGAAAGTAAAAGAAATAAGATCTGGACCGTCCAAATCAGATTTGGACGGTCCAAGAGCGAGAAGCTCTCTCTGCCTATCCTTTGGATAGGCAGGTTCCACTTACTATCAAGTTTCCCTGCTCGTCCGACCATCCAGATCTCCATATCAGTTTTTTTAGTTTTTTATTTTTTATGAAAAATAATTTTAATGGGTAGATAATCTAAAATAAAAATAATCTTTAAATTGATTTTTTCTTATTTTTTTTTTCATTAAAAAAAAGAAGAAGATCTGAACTATCATATCAGAGCTCGAGCTTGTCCAAAAAACCAAATCCGATCCAAGACTTCGCATTTTGAAAAATGGAAGGAGTGTAGCAAATATGGTAACGTGGGTTCAACTAACTATTTTAATAATAATTTCTTAAAAGGTGCCAACTAATTATTATTCCAACCTCTTACATTAATTTATCCTCAACATGGTTTATCAAAATTAACAAAAAATTTAAATCTCATTAATTTTATTTTAAATGTATTAATCCTACTACCTCTAGTCCTAATTAGAAGAACGAGTTGACTTTTTTTTGGAGAGATTAAGAAAACTAAATAAGTTACTTAATCATATCATATGTTTTGTATCATTAGATTATATATTAGTTTATCAGTTAAACTAATTAGTTTTGAGAAAAAAAAATATATTTTAATTAGATTCTTTAATTTCTCAAAAAAAAATCAAATTGGTCTTATAATTAAGATCAGAGGGAGTAACATTTTATCCATATTTAAGAACACACAAATTCTAGACTCTACCCAACTGTACAAAATTTATACGACAATAAATAAAAGATAAAATCACATATTTATATAAAAATGACGTGACTTATAAGTTATAAATATGAAAAAGAAAAAAGAAATTTTCCCTCACTAACTTATAAATATTATCAGACAAGTACGATGAATTTTTTCCCTTCAAATCCACTATTTATTAAATTCCAACTAACAAATAACGTCAATTTCGCCATTTTCTGTGGATCTTATTTTAGGTCAGACACTGAATTCTCAATTCTTAGTTGGCTCTTCAAACTCTGAATTTGCGGATGTTAAGGGTATGTTTGGTTTGAGGGGAAGGAAAAAATCTTTTAGGAGGACATTGACCATTTTGTTATTAATGAAGGAAATCTTCTTTTCTATTGAAAGTATATTTTATGAATATTGAAAATTATCTATGGGCAATTTTGTAAAAATAAGAGAAAAATTTCTCTCTCAATTTTCTCTCTCCTCCCCTCTCCTTTCTTCAAATCAAACATACCCTAAAACCGTGACTTGCGTTCTCTCTAGGCCCGTTTGGTACGGGGAAGATTTAAGGAGGGAAATGAATTTAAAGGAGGGAAAGGAATGGAAGGAAAGATTGAAAGGAAACTTAAAAGTTGAGGGCCCGTTTTGTAACATCCCAATTTCTCTAATAGTAAATAAGTATTATTAAGATATGATTTATTAAATAATATGAGCTTAGGGAAGATTTAGAAGTATAAAATTAAGAGTTGAAAACAATAATAAATAAATACATTATCAGTTTTTTTTTTTTAAAAGTTGATTAATTAACAATGATAAATTATATTGATAATAAGAATGATAGGGAAAAAGAAAATATGCATGAGAGATATCTTCATGAAATAATCTGATCTATATCTAAATAAGAAGAAAGGGATACAGAGAGAAAATAATTATATATGATAAAGAGAGAGAATAATTATATATTATTATATTTTTAAAATAATAATATTTTATTAAAGAGCTAAACCCTAACCCTACCCTTATAAAACCCCCTTTTTCATCTCAAACCTCTCATACATACTCACTGACGCCGCTTCTCACTACACGGGATCATACCTCTACCTTTCACTCTTGATTCGTGCTCCAGGTCCCTGGTACTGTTACTGATGTCCTTTCAGCCTCTTCATCTTCTTTTTATTTTAAGATTTGTTGTCTTGTCAAAGCAATCCTCTCACTCCATTTTACTGTACTTGGATTTATAGTATCATCATCTTTCATACCCACTCCTTTATTCTTGAAACCGTAGGTGCTTATAAATATAGATACATTCATCTATTTATATTTTTCTTTCTTTCCCATTCATCATGTCCAGCCCCTTTTCTCTTCGTTATGCGTGTATGTATAAATTGATTCTTCATAACCCATTTGCGTTTCTTTTCTCATCACATCGGGCTATCTTATATTAAATCTTTCACCATCTTCTTGTCACAATATATGCTGGTTATATTTTTTATATTTTACCTCTTCCTTTAGCAAACAAGACTCTTCAATATGTATTCTCACCGTTTCCATATTCCTTTTTCACTCTGACACTTTCTATCAACAAATTTGACCGCAAAAGGCCCATTTAATTATTCTTTTATACCTATCTAAATTACCTATGGTTCCTCCAAAATCTTTCTTGATTATATATATATATATATATATATCATTTTTAATTGTTTTGAAATTCTATACAAGATATATTTTTTATCCCTTCTAGTTTGAACTTTGACATCAAATTTCTTACTCACAGTAATTTTAATAGAAAATCTCTAAATTTCTACTAGCCTTACAATAACACTAGGTTAGGTTTTATGAGTGACATTGATAGAAACTTATGTTTATCATTGTGTAGACTCTCATTGAGAGATTTGGAGTAACTCTTCTGTGATTACTTGTAAATCCGGAGTAGAGGTAACCCTGATTATTCTTTTATATACTTGTCAACTATATATATATATATGAATAAAACTGTTTTGGGATTTATTGTGCCCATGGAGGGCTTGATTTGGAATTATATATTTAACTAAAATTATATTTGATGAGATGAGAAACTTTTCAAGCATGCTTGTTGTTTATTAGAACTCATAGTTACGTACTTTGGAATGTTTTAAGCATGCTTATGTGTCATGATTGGAATATTATTTATTTTATTATGATGGTTTGTCATTGCCGCATATGAATGGCGGTACATTTGTGACGGGTTGGAGTAAGGAGGAATTTTTATGATGAGATTTCTTTATGCCATCACTCGGTGCACGTGTATGGTACTTGTCGTGGCCCCTTCTTCCATGTCTTCCTTTGGCCGGATTGCATTGGAGTTGTGGGACATGTGACACCTCCTTAGTTGTGTTTAAGGAGGGAGCCATAGTCCGACTTAAGCTCTATACCTTTGGCCGGGTGTATCTTAAGAACTGGTGAGCTTGAGACAATCCAGCTTAAATGGATGAGTTTCTATTGGACTATGTGTTAGCCTATGGCTCCATCGTGATTAAGGATGGACGGCGATATAAGGGGGCATATTGCATATTGCATACCGCACATTTGTATGGTATATTATATGATATTTCTTGTGAAATATGTTTGAAGGAAAAAAATGAAATGATGTTCCATAGTTTTGGAACCCTTTTTGGGAAGTGATTTTATTAACCAAATCGAGAACTAATTTTGTGAAAGGTTTTATGTTATAATATTATTAAATTATTATGAGTTAAACTTGATTTTAAACCGTATGTTCTCGATTTTGGTTTGCATGTATATTTCTGAATAACCAATGGTTACTGAGATCCTTGGATCTTATGGTTATTGTATTTTTTTTTTCAGGAGATTATTAGGAAGCAAGGGAATGCACATATAGAGTGAGTCTTAGAGGCTCTTGTATACTCCTAGAGTTTATGTTATGTCATTTATATTTGTTGTGACCATAAGACTTTCGCATTTTATCAACTCGAAATATTTTAGAAACTTATTTTGACACTATAAATATTTTGGGAATTTATGTTGACTCTAAAATGAATTTAAAATTGAATTAGTTATGTATTTTAATGATTTGGATGTTGATCATCCTTGTTAGAGATATTTCAAGTGTTTTGGCCAAGATTTTGGGTGTAATATTTGGGGTGTTACATTTTGGTATCAGAGCTAAACGCTCTATGGCTATTTTGTTTTTCTAACTATTTAAAAAAAATGTGGTCATGACAAAATAAATATCATAACATGTGCACTTCCCTTTATTTAGTTTTAGAGTTTGTGTGGTTATTTGTTTAGCTTACCTAGTTTTCTTGTGGTATTTTTCATAGGAGGGGAGAAATGAGTGAACCCAAGATATTTCACTTATTGGTAATGAGAATTGGCAGCAAGAGATACAATCTAGGAGTAGATAGGAGATATAATTGTCAAAGTTAAACAAATGATATTAAGTTTTAGAAGAAAGATACATGGGTGATATTGTATTAAATATTAATGAGATGGTTTAAAGTTTAGAATGATTGATTAAAAAAAAAATAAAAAGAAAAAAAAAACTTGTTATATATAAACAAAGAAAGGTGTGACGACAACTAGCGATGCTTATGTGTAGCTATGATCAATTATTCCCTTCAAGTTGGGTTGGGATGCAAGATAATAGAACTCTTTTAATAATTTTCTTTAGGATAAAATAGAAAGGTGAAAGGGAGGATTTGGATAAGAAAACTTGTCTCTGTGAGGGTTGAAAGTGCAATGTATTATTTTTGACATATTATACCATTTATGCTTTCAATGATTTCATTATATAATAAAAATTTCTGTGGATTGGTTTTGACATATTCTATTAGCATATATACTTCCATGTATTTTGGAATTTATCATGAAGTTGTGAGACTTAATTAACATATTGTTAGGAGTATATTTACATATTGAATCAAGAATCCTTAAGCTCATAGTGTTGATTGGACATTAACCTCGTAGGTTTTTGGATAGATTCTTAAATGATTGAACATTAAGTTTATAGGATGATTGATCCAAGATATTCAATTGATTAGTAGCAGGCAATTATATCAAGATGTTGCAACTTGTTAGAAAGAAGGGGTACAATGCTAAATCTCAATAAGAGTCAGAGTTAAAATACCAAATGACTTGCATAAATTGTTTAAAAGAGCTGACAAAGGAGAAGAATTTAGTATGTAAATTTGAAACAAAGAAGGACATGTATAAGTTAAGAATGAGAAAAAGGAGAATGATGATTCCAAAACAAAGTCAACGTTTTTTTTATGTTGAGTATATAGACACATTTCCTGATCGCATTTTGATGTAAGGATTTTCTAATGATAGAATCACTAGGATAAATAGACTTTTAAATTTCCCTCAACCAAAGGTTTTTGCCACATCAAATATGAATGGAGGTATAGATAAATTTATGATTAAAGTATTATTGAATTCCATACTATTAGAAGGCTTGATGATAAGGCTTATACAAGTAAGCATTCACTTTTCATGTAAATGTGTGGTTGCATGTGTAATCTCGCAAAGATCGGATGAAATTATTAGGACTTTAGGCTAGAATTGGGAAGTTGGTCAATGTGGAGAAATTAAAGGAAATTTTTATATGGTTAGTTGTATTACTTATGAAAAAGTGTAGTGTTATTGTATTGTTGGTGAAAGCAGACAAGAAGTGGTAAAGCGAACAACACAACCTAGTAAGTGAAGTGTGGTAACTTGGAAATAATTTAGGGAAAAATCATTAGTTATTATTATCCTATTATTTTGAGGTCTAAAAAAAAAAAAAAAGCAAGAGGAATTTCTTAAACATAGGTAAGAAAACTTGTACACATGGGAGTTTCTAGCCAGATGTTTGGGTTTGTCATGTCTCCTTGTATCTTCAGGATGTGAATGATATTAAGTAGATGTGAAAAATGTTATTAGATAAGGATAGGTTGAAGTTCAGTTAGAACATTCAGGTATATCTTTCTTAGAAAGGATGTGCACTAGAGTCTAGATAAATGATGGATATTGGAGAGGAAGCTCAAGGAATGATGGATGCATATGATAAATTTTATCTCACTATTTAAGATCTTCAAGAAGGGTTAATAGAAGAAATAGTTATAACTTGAGAGTTCTAGTGATAGAGTTAGTATTTGAGAATCATGATTCGTGAAAAACAACATGAAGGAAATATATCATGTTTTGAGGTTTTATGAATATTAAACAATGATAAGGAGGAAAAGCCAAAAAGTATAAGCAATACTTTTGAGCTTAATTAATTTTTATGGTTATAGAATGTGAGCATACATTTGATGATAAAGTAAATTAACATTTATTTATTGGGTTCAAATTTGGAAATTTTTAGGGGACAAATTATTAGTTAGTGCATGTCTTTATGTCTACAATTGTCCTGTGAGAATTTTTAAGATAGTTTGATTTGTAGGCTTGAATTGAGAAAATTTATTGGATTATCATATAAGTACGTTTGCCATCAGAAATTGAGGATATAGGAATGCCAATTGTTGAGGAAGATTTTGATAGTAGCGTTGAAAGTTATGAATGGTAATTTTAAGGGGTCCAACACTTCCTTATAATGTGTTAAATACAATTAGTTATTTAGGTAACTAGCTAATGCTATAATTAAATGGCTTCTTTTAAGGAAGAAAGAGTTTTTAAATGAATTTGGATTTACTAGATGGAGAAAAGGAATTGATTAGTAAAGTGAATTGGAAAGAAATACCTTTGGGAGTTTTATTTTGAAAATGATTCTTAATAGTAAGAGAGTGGTATATACAATACCAAGAGGCAAGAACACAATTTTAATTGAGGACACAATAGAATTTGTTGTTAGAGACTATAGTCTGTAAGTTTTGATCAAATATGAGTACACAGTGAATTTTAGCATAGACATTTGAAGACGACCTAGATTAGATAACAACGAGACTTGATGGATTTAGCTTGATGAGGTAGGAGATTTGTGTTGTTTAGAAATAATGATACAAAAAAAAAAGGTTGGAGGACAAGTGGAAATTACAGAGGATCTTAAATAGGACGCATAGTAAATTATGAGTGTATATGTATTAATATTTTAAAATTAATTGGCAAAAGATTTGGATGGTAGAAGGCGTGATGAAATTATTTGAAAATTGTTGCATATAAGGTGTTTGTTAAAAAGCTTGAGAGGAATTATAACTTAAAAGGAGTAGTTAATTGTGGTCAAAGTAAAATGGGCAATCTGTAATATATGCTAGTTTGTTTTATTTATTTATTTATTTATGTTATACTATTAGGAGTGGAGCTTTTGCTCAGGTCAACACAAATATTTAGAGTTATACAATGATTTTATATGTTAAGAAGTTATAAAGTGGTTTTAGTTGTATATCCTATAAGGGAGTTGGAAACGTAAATTAGTATGGGTTTAAGTATTGGATAAGAAAGTATTGGTATATAGGATAGGCAATTAAGGAATAAGACCATCGACTCGTAAAGGTTGTTTGAAGAGGAATGGTTCCGGGTGAGGAAAAGATGAGGCAGAGTACTCTTGTTTGTTTAACTACGTATGTCTTTTAGTCGGTCGAATTTTGGGGACAAAATTCTTTTTAGGAGGAGAGAATTGTAACATCCCAATTTCTCTAATAGTAAATAAGTATTATTAAGATATGATTTATTAAATAATATGAGCTTAGGGAAGATTTAGAAGTATAAAATTAAGAGTTGAAAACAATAATAAATAAATACATTATCAGTTTTTTTTTTTTTTTAAAAAAGTTGATTAATTAACAATGATAAATGATATTGATAATAAGAATGATAGGGAAAAAGAAAATATGCATGAGAGATATCTTCATGAAATAATCGATCTATATCTAAATAAGAAGAAAGGGATACAGAGAGAAAATAATTATATATGATAAAGAGAGAGAATAATTATATATTATTATATTTTTAAAATAATAATATTTTATTAAAGAGCTAAACCCTAACCCTACCCTTATAAAACCCCCTTTTTCATCTCAAACCTCTCATACATACTCACCGACGCCGCTTCTCACTACACGGGATCATACCTATACCTTTCACTCTTGATTCGTGCTCCAGTGTCCCCGGTACTCATATTCGATGTCCTTTCAGCCTCTTCATCTTCTTTTTATTTTAAGATTTGTTGTCTTGTCAAAGCAATCCTCTCACTCCATTTTACTGTACTTGGATTTATAGTATCATCATCTTTCATACCCACTCCTTTATTCTTGAAACCGTAGGTGCTTATAAATATAGATACATTCATCTATTTATATTTTTCTTTCTTTCCCATTCATCATGTCCAGCCCCTTTTCTCTTCGTTATGCGTGTATGTATAAATTGATTCTTCATAACCCATTTGCGTTTCTTTTCTCATCACATCGGGCTATCTTATATTAAATCTTTCACCATCTTCTTGTCACAATATATGCTGGTTATATTTTTTATATTTTACCTCTTCCTTTAGCAAACAAGACTCTTCAATATGTATTCTCACCGTTTCCATATTCCTTTTCACTCGACACTTTCTATCAACAAATTTGACCGCAAAAGGCCCATTTAATTATTCTTTTATACCTATCTAAATTACCTATGGTTCCTCCAAAATCTTTCTTGATTATATATATATATATATATATATCATTTTTAATTGTTTTGAAATTCTATACAAGATATATTTTTATCCCTTCTAGTTTGAACTTTGACATCAAATTTCTTACTCACAGTAATTTTAATAGAAAATCTCTAAATTTCTACTAGCCTTACAATAACACTAGGTTAGGTTTTATGAGTGACATTGATAGAAACTTATGTTTATCATTGTGTAGACTCATTGAGAGATTTGGAGTAACTCTTCTGTGATTACTTGTAAATCCGGAGTAGAGGTAACCCTGGTTATTCTTTTATATACTTGTCAACTATATATATATATGTATGTATATATTAAACTGTTTTGGTATTTATTGTGCCCATGGAGGGCTTGATTTGGAATTATATATTTAACTAAAATTATATTTGATGAGATGAGAAACTTTTCAAGCATGCTTGTTGTTTATTAGAACTCATAGTTATGTACTTTGGAATGTTTTAAGCATGCTTATGTGTCATGATTGGAATATTATTTATTTTATTATGATGGTTTGTCATTGCTGCATATGAATGGCGGTACATTTGTGACGGGTTGGAGTAAGGAGGAATTTTTATGATGAGATTTCTTTATGCCATCACTCGGTGCACAGTGTATGGTACTTGTCAGGGCCCCTTCTTCCATGTCTTCCTTTGGCCGGGATTGCATTGGAGTTGTGGGACATGTGACACCTCCTTAGTTGTGTTTAAGGAGGGGAGCCATAGTCCAGACTTAAGCTCTATACCTTGGCCGGGTGTATCTTAAGAACTGGTGAGCTTGAGACAATCCAGTTAAATGGATGAGTTTCTATTGGACTATGTGTTAGCCTATGGCTCCAGTCAGCGGTTAAGGATGGACGGCGATATAAGGGGGCATATTGCATATTGCATACTGCATATTTGTATGGTATATTATATGATATTTCTTGTGAAAGATGTTTGAAGGAAAAAAAAATGATGTTCCATAGTTTTGGAACCCTTTTTGGGAAGTGATTTTATTAACCAAATCGAGAACTAATTTTGTGAAAGGTTTTATGTTATAATATTATTAAATTATTATGAGTTAAACTTGATTTTGAACCGTATGTTCTCGATTTTGGTTTGCATGTATATTTCGAATAACCAATGGTTACCGAGATCCTTGGATCTTATGGTTATTGTATTTTATTTTTTTTCAGAGATTATTAGGAAGCAAGGGAATGCACATATAGAGTGAGTCTTAGAGGCTCTTGTATACTCCTAGAGTTTATGTTATGTCATTTATATTTGTTGTGACCATAAGACTTTCGCATTTTATCAACTCGAAATATTTTAGAAACTTATTTTGACACTATAAATATTTTGGGAATTTATGTTGACTCTAAAATGAATTTAAAATTGAATTAGTTATGTATTTTAATGATTTAGATGTTGATCATCCTTGTTAGAGATATTTCAAGTGTTTTGGCCAAGATTTTGGGTGTAATATTTGGGGTGTTACACGTTTGGTTCAGGGAATTCAGCGGAGGGGGAGGGAACTTAATACAGTTCCCACCCGAGAAACATGTTTGGTGTGTGAACTTCCGTGGAACTCGCCTTCCCACCTTCTCCCAAGCTCCCACCAACGTGGGAATTTCCTCCATTTCAGCTCCTCCATTTCTCAAGGGATCTTGAAAACTTCCCGGGAGAGTGAAATTTTTGACTTCAAAGCCCCTTCAAACATAACCAGAGACGAGGTTGGAGCAGAGACGAGGTTGGAGCTGGAAGGAGTAGACGAAACAAGGTTCAGACGACAGCAAGCTTCAATCGAACGAGTAGGCAACGAAGATCGATTTGGTGTGTGAGTTGCGTATTGGTGAGGAAGGAAAGGACGAAGCCATGGGTGTACAATGACAGAAAATTCTTCTTCGGGTTGCGTATTGGTGAGGAAGGAAATGACGAAGAAAATTCTTCTTCTTCTTCTTCTTCTTCTTCTGTACAGTGGCTCTTCTTTTATACAGTGACAGAAAATTCTTCTTCTTCTTCTTCTTTTGTGCAGTGGCAGAAAATATTGTTTGTGTATTATGAAACATGTATGATGAAATATTGTTTGTCTATTTGTCCTGTGTACGTGGGTTGTTCGTTTTGTGTTATATATGTTGGTGGGTGATATGATGTTGTCTTTGCTTGTCAAATTATACGTTCTTTGTCGTGTAATCCGTTCGAATCTGCTGTCTTCTTTGTTGTGTGTTTATGTTCGAACGTAATCATAAAGTTCGAACGTTTACTCACAGTTTTTTGGCCCCCTGTTTTATTTGAATCTTGTTCTCATGTCATTCAAATTTGTTCATATCACGCATTATTGGAAGTTTTTCTTCATTGTTATACAGCTTTTGATTACGTTGATGTCTCATTGCAATTTGCATCTGAACCACGCCGCGATTTGGTTAGGGTTCATTTTTGTTCGATGAAGAAAAAAAATTTCAGTCCAATTTCTTTTTCTGGGTTTTTTATTTTTAGGGGCAATATAGGAATTTTGCCTCATCTTCCCACTTAACCCACACCCAATTCTTCATACCAAACAATTTATCTTCCCACAACTTACTTATATTCCCATGTCTACCAAACAGCTCAATTTTTTAAAGTTCCCTCTCAATCTTCCCTTCCCTTCCTTTAAGTTCCTTTCTCTTAAGTTGAGGGAAAATGAATTGTTTGGTATGAAGAATTGGGTGTTGGTTAAGTGAGAAGATGAGGTGAAATTCCTAAAATGCCCATCTGTTAGTTCGGAACGTTCAAACGAAAAAGTTACGTTCGAACCTAATAAGCACCCAATCGCCTACGTTCGAACATAAAATCTAACAGTGGCGTGAGGTTTACATAAGCAATTTCACAACCCTACATACATAAAACTAGACCACAAGAACACAGAAACTAAACAGAGACATATGTAGAGGAATGGATGAAGGAACAGTTCAAATGGAAAGAACAGAGGGTTGAGAAGAATTCAGAAACAGAGGAAGCCAATGGTGGTGGTCTAGTCTTTCCTCTCCGGCAACGATGCTTGGTAGAGAGGAAGAAGACGACTAAGATGATGGAAGAGAGTTAAAGCTCTCTATTCTCCTTGGTGCTTTGGTTTTGCTTCTGACGTCGGTCTGTCACGACTGGGTGGAGGGTGAGGGAAGAAAGGAATGTCACTGGCGATGATGATGAAGAAGGTGAGAGTCACCGGCGACAGAAATGGAGAAGGAAGGCGGAGGAAGGAAGGATCGATCCGAATCGCGACGCTCCGATTGAGGGCTTTTGTCAACAAAATTCACTCTCCTGAACTTCACCACTATCCTACCATTTTTTAGGGATTCAATGTTCCCACCGTTGTGGGAAGATGGCGCAGCGGAAATGAGCATTCCGGAGAGAGACGCGCCAAACTGTGTTTTTCCAAAGTGGGAAAATAGTCATCTTTCTATTTCCTCACGCAAATTCAGCGTACCAAACGGGCCTCATGTTCTAATTTCCACACACTCCCTCAAATTTTAAATATAAGATAAAGTTGGCTTTTTTAATAGATTAAATAAACTAAACAAGTTACTTAATCATATCATATGTTATGTATCCTTAGATTATATATCGCTTAAAAATAAAAATATTTTGAAGTAATTTAATTAGCTTCCTTAATCTCTCCAAAAATCAATTTTATTTAAGATTTAGGACCAAAGGAGTATCATCTTTCCAACCCCATTCTTCTCTAATCTCAACCATCAATAAAAGAAAAGGGATCTTAATTTTAAAAATACTTAACTCTAAACACGATGATTACATGAAGATAGTTGCATTAAATTAAGAGAAAATTACTCATAAATCAGGGAAAAAAATTAGATATAAATGTATCTCTTAAATTTCATTTAATAATAACTTGTAAGGAATTTGAGAGTAATTTGGAAAAAAAAAATGAAATGACCATATATATTCAACCTTAGAAACCATGGTCAGTAATGGAGACTGACCAGTTGCCGGCTGGTGTCAAAATTTTTTTATTGATTGAATTTTAATAGTAAGCTGGGATATTATGTAGTAGCTTATTGTCCATAAGTATACATTAATATATCATTTGATTATGCACATCTTGCTTTTTCAATTCCTTTTAATTTCCTTCCTCTTTTGATACATTTCTTATTTAAAATTCAAAAGCTCTATCAAGTGGACATATTATAATAATGTTTAAGATTACTTTAGTTAATAGTATCAATTACAAGATAGTTATAGCAATAAACAATGTTCAAAGGCTAATGTAAGAACATGGGGTTACATGAATTTATAATTGATAGAGAAATAATTTATTAAATATCAGAATATCACGTTTCAAATATAGTTTTGAATTAATATGTTTTGCTTTATTTAAATCCTCGGTCAATATGTAAAGTACAAAAGCAGAGCAAGTTGCAAGGTCTTGGTCACTCACATACCACTCTGGGGACTTATAAATAGAATCAAATTTTTGGTCAAATTGGACTTATAAATAGGACCAAAGTGGTATGTGTTTGTTTGAATTAGCGGTAAAAACTTTTTTTTCAACATGAGAGTAAAAATTATCAAACTTTCCAAAACCATATTTTTGTTGCATATCATAATCCACATGACATTATCATTACCTACTTTTTTAATACTTTCAACCAGTATTCGACTTTGGAGTTTGTGGCTCCCCTCCCAACACAAATATCTTCTCTAAATTCGAACTCAAAACCTAAAGGGATCTAGCAGCTAGCAGGGCTTTACACCGCTAGACTAACTATGTGTTAGTTATTATAACCTAAAAAGACAATGCTGCTGTTAGGATCAGTCCGTCCGGCCGGCATAAGTTTGTCAATCAGCAGCTTTGTATCAGATTCCACATCATATACCTCATAGTGTCCCACATATTGTGTAAAGCCCGAGATCCACATTCCCTTATGATCTCTAACCACACCACCACACCCTGCTTTTCTGGTTTTGGAAGACACAGCTTCATCAATGTTCAACTTAACCCAGCCAACAGGAGGAGGAGCCCATCTAATAATGCTTGGGACATGCATACCGTCATGATGGCAATCTGAATCAATTTCCTCACAGTATAACCTCCATGATCTTCTAATAACCCCAGTTGGACAAAATGTTTTATGAAACCCTTCTTGAAAAATATGATTATTCCTCCATAACCATAAAAACCAAATCCCTACTCCCTTATGATGTATGTACGTAGTTCATATGCTTGATCAGGAAAGTGAAAGTGGGCCTGCTCCATCAGATGTGATAGAAGCTATGGGCTTGGATTATCCAATAGACAGAGCCCACGGTAGAATAAAAGGTCCTTGCAGCTTGCATTGTGAGGGTTTGCATTATTGTATGAAAATTTTAAGTGGTATTATCTCCATTTTTTACCCTAACAATTCTCTTATTCTATTTTCTTTTATGTATTTGTCTTCTTGATGATGTGTTTTTAATATATACGTGTGTGTGTGTGTGAGAGCCTTCTATTAGTATTGTAGTCATTGAATTTCATGACATACACTACTTCTTCAATTGACTTTGCTTTGAAAATTTCCCTCTACTTCAACTTGGCTGCATGAATTAGCTTACGTGGCATGAGCAAAGGATTTGTGGGGATTTTGATTGCCCCAACAATTTAAGTATGAAAAAACTAGTCAAAATGATTAAGCCCTTGACAATGAATCAAAATCACTCATATTCTCATTAATCATGCAAAATAAGGGACACACAATTTCGTTTCCTCACTCACACCCACTCCTCATCTTCCCCACTAATTCCCTTTTGCCTAAATAAAATAAAGGACCTTTACCCCTAGCCAACAATTATAGCAGATATAATAAGTGAAAATGCCATTAAGATCCCAAATAATCAAGAAAATGTTAAAAAATCCCACAGAAAATTTTGATGTCAAAAATTCTTATTAACAGTTTTTCCAGTAGATGATTAACAACTCCATTTATAGGTTTTAACAACTCTTTGAGACTTTTTGACATCATAATTTTCTATGGTATTTTTGACATTTTTGTCTATTGGAAGTTTGGAACCGTAAAGGATTTTCCAATATAATAATAATAATCAATGACATCATAATGATGATGATGATGTAAGCCCTAAAGACCCAGGGAGACGGGAAAACCAGTGGAGCCCAACCAGTTAGAGCCACCAATAAAGCTGGCAGCAGTGAACTGTTGAGCCTCCGAAGCACTCGTTATGACCTTGTACCCCTTCCACTTCACTCTGTTCGCCGTTCCGGCACCAGCGCCACTGTTCTGATACTCTCCATAGAACAGAGTGTTCAAAGCGAAATCGCCATTCCACTCGTGCCACCCCACCGGATCGATCACGTCCGATATGGTCGACTGCATTATCACTGTCCTCGAGTACTCCTTCCATGGCCGGCCCAGGTAGGTCTTGAAGTCCTTCTTCTGTGCCTCCAGATCTGACGTGGCTCCGATCCGGCACTTCTGGATGACGATACCGGTATTCTGATTCGGGTCGACCCGACCCTGTGCAGTGACCATGTTCTTCTGCCCGGATCCGGGGAGGCGGGCGTGGATGTCACAGTCCTGGAACAAGGCGGCGGAGTTGCCAAAGATGAAGTCGACGGTGCCGGTAATGAGGCAGCTGATGAAGAACTGGCGGTTGTGGTGGACGTAGAGGGTGTCCTGGTAGCCGAGGAAGTCGCATTGGTAGAAGGCGGCGAAGTCGGAACCTACCCGGAGGGCGACGGCTTGGTGCTTCGCATGGCCGGCCGTGTTTTCAAAGGTTATGTCGCGAGCCAAGAAACCTTCTCCCACTACGGCTGCAAAATACGTCAACGGCGAATATCCACTATTAGTATAAATTAATAAACAAATTACTCCATAAAAGAACAGATTGAAAAAAATCTAGCTAACAAAATTAATCTGTTAACTATAAAAAATAAAAATAAGAATTAAATTATAATTTAGTTATTGACTAGATTTTGTAAAATCAATTGAAAATAAAAATAGAGACGGTTAAAAATTTAGAAGTCAATATTTGCTAGTATTGTTCAAAAAATATAGTGAGAAATCTAAGTGTCATTAACTTTATATTTTAGTATCTAACTATCATTCTCCATTTGTCTTAACCAAATAATGAGAATGAAAGAACTTTCCCTCGTTTTGCTACGCAAACATTAAGGGGCCCGTTTGGTATGGGGAAGATTGAGGGAAAGGAACTTAGGACCCGTTTGTTACAAAGAAAGTTCAGGAGAGAAAGGGAAGATCTCAATCTTCCCATAGATTTTGGGTGTTTGTTCTGAAGAAAGTCCAGTCAAGAACTCACTTGGAATTGGACATTTTCCTTATTTGAGGAAGATGCTTTCCTCCGAAAATGAAAGGAAAGCCTGCCATCTTCCCGGAAGATGGTTTTTAACAGATTTACCCCGAAATTAAAATTTGGCGGGAAAGTTCAAATTTGGCGAATCTTTTTTTTCTTCAAAAGTTCGAACTTAACAATAATATATTTTTTAAAATATATTTTAGCAAAAAAAATATTTTTTTTATTTTGAATTAATTTCTTTTGAGGGTAAAATAGACATTTCTTAATTCCTTACCAACTACCACATCTTCATTTTCTTCCTACCAAACAACTCAAATCATCTTCCCTCATCTTTCAAATCTTCCTTTCCATTCATTTCCCTCCTCTAAAGTTCATTTCCCTCCCCAAGCTTTCTTTATAACAAACGGGTCCTTAGGGAAGGGAAATGAATGGAATGGAAGATTGAGAGGGAACTTAAAAGTTGAGCTATTTTGTAGACATGGGAAGAGAACTTAAGTTGAGGGAAAATAAAATGTTTGGTAAGAACAAAAAACGTAAGTTCGAACGTAACATGTAACTAAGTGCTTGCATTCGAACGCAAAAACTAATAGTGCATTAACCTATTTGTGCTTGTGTCCCCTTGTGGGAAGATGGCGCTAGGTGGGAACTTGATTTGACGGGAAGATGGTGCGTCAAATGTGTTTTGCTGTGGAAACTCTATTATGTTCCCAGGAACTCTCATCAATTCCCTGTACCGAACGGGTCCTAAGACTTTGTTTGGCTCTAGGGAGGGGAGTAAAAAGGGACGAGATTATTTTACTGAGATTAATTTTTTAAGAAATTTTTTTATCTCTCATAAAAAGAAACAATTTTAAAGGAGGAGTTAGGAAGAGAAAAGGGAGGGGAGGAGAGCTCTATGTTACAGTCTCACTCTAATGAGTACCACATCGGGTAGGTTGAGGAAGGTTTCTGGGACATATATAATATGTGGTGTGCCTCTGCTATCAGCTTGAGCTTTTGGCATGATGATTAGTGTCTCACAAGGTTAAGCGTACTCAGGCAGGGAAAATCTCAGGATGGGTGATCCCCTTGAAAGTTCCACATGTTGAGACGTTATAAGTGGTCTCAGAGCCTCGAGCTTTTGGTATGATGGTTAGCGCATCATAAGGTTAAGGGAAAAAAATGTGTCATCCAAGCAAATCTGAGATAAAGAGACTAAAATTTTGAGGTGGCACACAAGAATTAACATATGTACTTTGCCGCTCAACATCAAGTATTTTTTTAGGTGCAAAAAATGCACATGTGGTTATAAAAAAGGTGCAAAACTCACAACACCGTTAGAAGAAGAGAATATCCGTTTATTTTAATTTGAAAGTACCAAAATACCCCTAACTCAAAAAAAAAAAAATCTCTCCTCATTTTGGCTATGACTGCAGATGTGATTCAGGCAACGCATGAGGAATGCCTGAAGCGTGGAATGGATGGATGGATATGTTTCAAAACCATTTGAAGCCGAACAGCTTTATCACAGTGGAAGCTTAGATCTCCAATTCTCTCTGGATTCCATCCATGGATCATCCCTCCCAATCTCATCACTAGCACCAGCATGCAAGGTACGCTCCTCTTCCCCCTAATCATCCGCGCCACTCACAGTTCCCCAAAGATCCCCGTTTCCGGCCTCACCACCTTCCTCTGCCACCATTGCCGACGTTAGCACCAACTCTTCCACCCTTACCCCCTCCTTTTTCTCTTTCCTATCGAAACGTTCGCACCCCTCCCCCATCGCATCCTCTTCCATATAAACGTCCTCATCAATCCCAATTTTCTTTCAACGTCTCGAACTATGCCCACCGCTCTAGGATAAGTTTCGAGCTCGCATAGGTAATAGAATAGGTGAAGGTTGCTTGGTGACGATAAAGGATGGTCGTCGACGACCAAGAAGGGACGGTGATGGAAGGATGAAGGTCTTGTTCATGGCTATCGAATAATCAGAGGTTTGGGGGTGATTTTGGAGGGCATTTTGGTATTTTCAGAACTATAGTATGGGCTCCACCTCCAAAATTAACACCGTTAAGCAAGATTTTAACGGTGCTGTAACTTTTGAACCTTTTTTATAACCACATGTGCATTTTTCACCTAAAAAACACTTGGTGTTGGGCCTCAGAAAGTAAAACACATGTGTATTTCTGCACATTTTCCCAAGGCTCAACCGACAACTAATATTATATTAATAGAATGATAAAAATGCCACTCTGATTTTATTTATATGACTTTTTTACTAAAAAAATTAGTCTTATTTATAAGTTCAGTTTCAAAATAGTAAATGAGATAGTGATAATTTTATTTATATTAATTGTATCAATAAAAATAATGAGAGAAAAAAGAGGTAAAAAATTACACCGACAAGAACAAAGTTAAAAATTCACCTAACAGTAATATACAACGAGCAAGTGAAAAGAAAGCGTGTTTCGTACAAAAAAGGGAAAAAGCTGGTGTGAAAGTGAAAGGCGTACTTGTCTGAGGTGTGTGTCGTGGTTTCTTTTCTAAGGACCAGAATTTTCTATGAAGCCCACAGAACCATGCATGATTGAAGGGAATAACTTAGAAAATAATTTATATATAACTTTCTTGGATTATAGTATTATATGATAACACAACAAATTCAAAAGTGATTACCAATCAGAAAAACAGGGAATAGACAAGATAGATTTCAATGATCAAGACCCCCATGCG
Source organism: Acacia pycnantha (assembly GCA_025563575.1). Taxonomy (NCBI): domain Eukaryota; kingdom Viridiplantae; phylum Streptophyta; class Magnoliopsida; order Fabales; family Fabaceae; genus Acacia; species Acacia pycnantha. The sequence continues at coordinate 101,155 of JAMWYP010000018.1, read as the reverse complement.
TTCTGAGCAAAAAAAAAAAGACCCCCATGCGCACATGCCGGACATTTTTGCTTGACTTAAAAAGAAACAGTCACCCCTCATTTTTGGTTCAACTGATAAAGAAGTCGGACACTCTCACTAAAAAGGAGGAGATTCGATCCTGAGTTGGTCAAAGTGTTGGAGAAGGCATCCTGAAGTACGTGAAGCAATGGTAACCAAGCTAAGGTAGAGACATGTGTACTTTTAATCCTTAATTCCTGCAGAGTGGGAACAAACGCCCGCTTTGAATTATAGGTGAGTCTAACCCCTCTCCTAAACTTTTTCTTATAAAAAAAAAAAAAACCTACAAAATATAGAATAGATGACAGCATGACTTGGGCCTTGAGCAGATGGTAGGGTCTCTATAAATCCCGAAATTATAGGAATTAATTGGCGTTTGTTTCAAAAGCTTTTAAGTTTTTTTTTCTTAGAAAAGGTAAATACCGATAAAATATAGGGACAATCATTTTCAGGGCCCTTTTAAGGTTGACAATCCCAAAAAAGACCCCAAGATTCTGATAATCCAAAAAAGGCCTCAGGGCTTTTTCTGGGATTTTCAGAATCTTGGGTGAGTTGTCAACAAGTGATATAGTTGTTAATGGGATCGATATAGTTGTCAACGAGGTGATATAGTTGTTAGCGAGTGTTGTTAACGGGTGATTTAGTTGTTAAAACCTACCCGTTAACAACTATATCATTGGCAATTAATCACTCAAAAATTATGAAAATCCCGAAAAGGCCCTGGATTGTCATAATCTTAGGGCATTTTTGAGATTGTCGATCCTAAAAGAGCCCGAAATGGATTTTCCTAAAATATACCCACACAGAAAGCACACTCATCAAACATTGTTTGCTGATCATTTAAATACGAAACACAATATTCTTAGCAGTCTAACCCTTCGCGAGGGTAAGAGTAATAAATATTCATCACATTCAAAATATCATGATTTCAATATTAAATATGGAAACCTGCTATATTTCAACAACTGACAAAACTATTTTTTTAGTGGAAGACTATCACTAATAATAATTTTGGACTTTGGTCAAAACTCACTAACAACTATAACCACATAATGTTAGTCGTCAAGTAACTTATATTGTCTTCATTAAAATTATACTCCCTCCATCCCTAATTATAGGAGTAAATTTTGGAGTTGGTTTTGATCCTAATTATAAGAACAAGTTTTAACTTTTGTCAATTTTTTCCTATAATACCCCTATTTATACTTATTATTAGGAGCATTATATATGTGTGTGTTTACATATATATGTATATTTGTGTTTATGTGTGTCAATATATATATGTGTGAACACACACACATATATAAACATGTGTGTGTAGATATATGAGTGTGTACGTCTCTGTGTATGTAGATAGATCTATATGTATATACATATATACACACACATATATATTTATATAGCAAGACCATTATTTCAATTAGAAAGTGTGTGGAAAGAAAATTAGATCTATATGTATACATATGGCTATATAAAAGTAACTAATATACATATATAAACTAATATGTCATGGATATCTAACGGAAAATTGGAAACACTTATAATTAGGGCAACTTGTGTCATTTTAAATTTATATAAGAACATTTTAGGAAAATGAGTAAAATTAACTAATTTAACTCCTCTCCTTAATTCTCCCAAAATCGGTTAAATTGCTCCTATAATTAAGGACGGAGGAGTACCTACTAATTATGTACTACTTCCGGTTTTAAATATAAGAGCATTACAAACTATATATCTTATATTAAAGACCGAATGAGTAATTTCGTTGCTTTCTTTTGCCCCTTTGATTTTGAATTTAAACAATCAGTGGGCCAACAGGTGAACCTAATCCACCACGACCCTCACAGCATTATTATTATTATTTTATTTTATTTTGGCTCAGGGAGCAGCATTATTATTTGATAAAATGAAAAGTTTGTCAACTTTTCAAACTTGCTCATCTCTAAAAGAGTACCAAACATTAGTGCACTTTCTTGCAAATTGGCTTCCAAATCTCAAACACCTTAATTATCACTCAACATTAAAAATTCTTAAATGTGTATTCTTCTATCAAAGGTAGGTGGTCCGCTGATGGAATAGCTAGACTATAAATTGCACATCGCACATGGATCAAAAAGACTTATGGGAGAGGCATCATAGTTACAAAGACAGAATCAAGACTAATCGGTTATTCGAACATCTAATAATATTATCTTCGATCTTAAATATAGGATATAGTTTTTATAGTGTAATTTATATTATAAACTATCTCTTATATTTAGGACTGAAAGAGTAGGATTTTTAAAAAATGCCAGACATGGATTTGTTGGAGGGTTATACAAAAAAGTATGTGTGTTATTCCTTAAGTCTTTGCTAAATACTTTCTTAATGTGTAATGAGTATAATTAGGCGTTAGTTATATATAAAAAAACTGTACTATTTTTATTAAAAGTTTAAAACTAAGTACTGTAAATGAGAAAGGAAGGGCACAGTGAACTTACCAACAGTGGCAGAATGGAAAGTGGTGCTTCCGTCAACAACATTCCTGCTTCCGGTAATGATCGTATTCTTTCTTCCATCTCCCAAGAACATTATATTCGTCTTCTTCTTTAGAACTTCCACATTTTCTTTGTAAACTCCCGCTTTGATCCTAATCACGTATCTCTTCGAACTCTTCTCCGGAGCCGCCCTCACTGCCTCCGACACCGTCTTAAAATTTCCGCTCCCGTCAGCCGCTACCACCACGTCAGCCTTCACCTGCGTCGCCTGCAACAAATGCCTGTCTGCCGCCGCCATCCACTCCGGCCACTGAACACCGTCTTCCGCCGCCGCCGCCGCCGCCGCCATCAGCCTCCTCCTCTTTGTAATCCCCATCTTCATCTCGTAGTTCGCCACATCTGTGTCCGTCATGTTCTTAATCATCGCCAGAGCATTGCTGCACATGTGCTCCACGTGAACCTGCCCTGCCTCCAGAGCTCCCCGGACTTTCTTATCGGCGCCGTCGTAAAAGAATCCGTCAAGGCAAGTGACCTGGTTGGTAATGGCGGCACTAATCAGAGTCTTTAGATCGTCGGCGTGCTGGTACAGAGTTTTCTTGTTCGGATAGATTTTCAGATCTTGGTAAGCGGTGTGAAGCTCGTCGAGCGTTTCGTCAATCGTCTCTAAACAATCATGAAGGGCGGTTTTCTCTCTCTCCGTGAGGCTACCCTTTCTTTTATCGTTTAGCTCCTCGATGTTGAAGAGATTGTGCTCCACGGCTCTAATCGTTATGTTTAAGGACAGTTCGATGACATCGCGGTGGGAAGAGATTTTCTCGGTGAATCCAGGCTCGGAGGAGACGGCGGAGTAGCAAAGTTCAGGGTAAAGTGTGGTGCTGCAGGCGGATTTGACGATGGCGTGGGAAGTATTCAAATTATCGTCACCGGAGGATTTTGGCGGGAGTTCACTCCGGCCACGATGCCGACAACGACGGCGAGGAGGAGGAGAGTGGAGAACAGAGCGAGAAAGAGCTTTTTGCTTCTCTTGTTGTTGCTGGGATCTGAGATCCCGGCGAATACTTGCCTGAGCTTACTCATCGGTGACAGAAATTATGAAGAGAGAAAGAGGAAGTAGCTCGACTGAACTGTGGAGAGCGGCGAGAGTTATATAAAGAGAGAATTTTACAAAAAGGATAAACGTACGGAAAAAATGACGGGAAAAATACCCTTTAAGGCTTTAACTTTAAAATTTTCTTGACAATTGAATTAATTAATAAGAACAGTTAAACTTGACAATTTGTTTTGTTGTACCTATTTGAGATTTTATGTAATATTTTCTTGGATTTTTCCTAAAAGTTTTCATATTTACGGGTAAACACTACAAGACCATTGGTTTTTTTAAATGTATGAAAAATTAATTAAATTATTTTAAAAATATTTATATTTATCGTTTTTTAAACTATTTCATCTAACTTATATATATAGATATACCACTTTGGTCCTATTTATAAGTTCAGTTTGACCAAATCTCACATACCAATGAGAGGTAGTTGACACCATGATTATGGGGATAAATTTTCAATTTTGCCTCATTTATACTTGGATGTTTTTCAATTGTTTCTTCTCTCTATTTTCATGGGTATAATTAATATGGGTAAAATTGTCACAATCTCATTTATTACATGAAACTGGACTTATAAATAGGACCAAATTTTTTTGGTCTGGACTTATAAATAGGACCAGAATGGCATAATCTAATGATACATAACATATAATATGATAAATTTTTTATTAGTTAACGTGATAAGAATCATGAACAAGCCCACGACTACAACCATCGCCTACAGTTTGAACAATATTTTGGGATACTGCGATGGAGATCTTCATGGAAGGAGGGGGCAGTGGTCCACGGTGTTCTTACCACAACTAAGATTCAATGTTTTCGCCTATCGTTTGATCACGATGAGGGAGAAGGAGGCTCGAGCATGAGAGGGGAGGGTGTGGGTGAAGAAGCGGTCGAAATTAAGATGGTGCCGAGAGCTGAGATTCAACGAGCACAATATCTTAGGTGAGATTCAGCCCAGAAGACAAAGGGAAGGTGGGCAATGCTATACCTTGGGAAATTAATTGTTTGGTTGATGCTTTGGCAAAGTTAGGTTTGTCTAGGTCTAGTTATTTCAGTAAGTGCCCTTTATCTTTGAGGGGTTTAGCTGATAAGGATTGCTTGGGATTTTTTCCCTTTCTGTTTTAATGTTGCTGTAATGGTTCCCGGCTTTTAGCCTATTTTATTATCAAAAAAAAAAAAAGTGGGATAATAAGATGAATAATATGTGGCATTGTATCTTAGGTGTTAGAGCTGCTTTAGCCTAATTGGGTTAATTAAGGGTGTGTATGGTAACGGTCCCAAAATGAGTTTTTCTTAATTTTTATTTTCGAAACAAAATTGGATAGGAATTGTGTTTGGTAAATCCGGTTTATTTTTGTTCCGGGATGAACGGTTTCTTTTTGTCTTTGGGAATTAAAAAAAAAAGAAGCAGAAAATTTCTGCATCTCTATTCCAGAGTACAAAGTAATAATCTATTTTTTCCTTCTCTCGATCGTGATATTGATGAAGCGAAAAAATTCCAATCACCCTAAGCGACGGATCAACTACCTCCCCACCGCCACAACCGCCCATCGCTTGCGCACCACCACCGTCACCACCACCGCCGCCACCACCACATAAATAATTTTTTGAATATAAAAATTACATAAATAAAAATAAAATGTGTTAACAAACGTAATTCTGATTCTCGGAGTAAAAATAAAATGAGTTAACAAACGTAATTCTGATTATCAAAACTTTTCTTAGGCACAGAATCAGAAAAAACTGTTTCATCTCAAAATCAGTGTTGGGGAACAGAATGATTCCATGCACACCCTAACAGTCAAGAAATTAGTAATGATGAAGGGTAAGTTAGTAAATAAAGCTTATTTTAATATAACTTTTAATTAAAAATAAAAATCCTTAACGCAATTAATAGATTGGATTTAAGTATGTGTTTTAAAAATATATGGAAAGTCTATATAATTAAGGCAAAACGAATCGGATGTTAGAACATTTTACTTTGATTCTAATTATCATACTCCATATATTACAACAAACCAAGCAATCCTTCATTACGTAATCCGAATCCAAAATTAGATGAATTAATTTATGGACATTTATAACATTCATGAGTTAACATTTAAACATTTATACCCTGTTTTCTGTGCCTCGATAATACCTTAACAAATTTGTTTCATATTTATTTTAATTTTAGATAAAATATGGATTTTATTTCATAATTTGTTAATAGCATAAAAACAAATACTCGACAATTATTATTTTATTATATTAGTACATTCCCATGTGAATACCAATGTCATGGCTGATTGGTTTTGTTTTATCAAGATATTTTTGTCGTATTTGCTCCCGTTTCATAACGCATAGTGTAATGGAGCCCTGAATTCAGAAGCATCGATCTCATGTGCTTGTGTCGGCTAGACGCCATATATATTTGATCTTGCTGTTGGCAACTTTGATGTTTCTAATGTTGAGAAAATCAGGCAACGAATAATCATGCTTAAATTCTTTAATTTTTTTTTATTCCTTTTTCATTTTTGCCAAATTCACATTATGCAGGCGTGTGCAATGATTTGTCTTTGATGTTAATATAGGACAGAATTGATTGTTTTGCAGATTAAATAAAGTTTAAATAAGTTCTTAATTCTTCCAACAAACGAGGATATATATATATGTGTGTGTGTGTGTGTGTGTCTATACATACATACATACATACATATAAACAAACGATCGATAAATAAATTAAAGAATAGTTTGAATTGATTGTTTTTGGAGTATATCATATGTTATGTATCGTTAGATTATATATTAGTTTATAAATTGGACAAAATAGTTTGAATAAAATATTATAAATATATATTTTAAAGTAATTAAATTAACTTTCTTCATGTCTTTTAAAAAATCAATTTTATCTTATATTTAAAATGAAATGATTTATTTAATTTGAATAAATCCTCTCGAACCCCAACAAACGTGGAAATATATGGGAAGCGGATCCTCTTTCATCATTTTTTCTCATTATCTTCCATCAACTCATTTAGGCCGTTGATTGGAAGATGAGAGAAAAATCAAAGTAGTATTGTGACTTTTCGGATCGATTGGACGGACATGATTTAGAGGTTATGAGAGATGATGAGATAAAGATGATAAAAGAAACTCAACTCATATATATGTGATCGTTTTGACATAATGCAATATTTTTTCATTCTCGACATTTAAGAAAAAAATGCTGGTTTTCGTTCCATGAGATTTTATAAAGAATAAATTGACAACTCTCATAAATTGTTAATAATAACTAATTCATTTATCAATTGAGATTTTTCGATATTATTTCACTTGGTCGAACTTAAAAGTCATTCTCCTATTTTATTGTTACGGATTTATATAAGGCCCGTTAGCGATGCGGCCCAAGAACGAGGGATCTATCATGATCGCCAACGGATCGAATAAGATCATAACCAACCTACAATCAAGGAGATAATCAAGGGAAATCTCTATCACAAATAGAGGGCCCATGAGCCCAAGACCACCAGGATACATACGAGTTAAACCCTAAAGGTACACATCTTCTATCTTCTACGCTCTCTCTCAATTGCATATCACGCACACAGAGCACACACCCCACGCCCTTAGGCTAAACGCCTCAAGTATCATCGAACTACGTGGACTTTGATCCTCTTCGAGGGTACGTAGGCCCTAGGAATCGTTCCTAGGTCAAGTCCCAATCAACATCAACATCCTAGCCCCTCAGGGCTAGACAATCTGTGTTCTACACCAGAACAGTGGCGCCGACCGTGGAGACGATAAATTTTGATTCCCGTGACCAAAGTTGGTCAATAACAAAAGCAGCCTTCTTCCCCTTTACGCTTCACTCCTGCCAGGATTATTCATAAGGTTTAATTAGATCTTATATCAATTTGATCTTTTAATCGAGGGCTTAGGTTACGGATCGGAAATTGAGCCTAATCATCACTCATCGATTCAAACACAGCGACCGATTTCCCTCAGTTGAAGATTAATTCGAAATCATGGGCTCCAGAAACTCTGGAAAAGGTTTCCTTGGGGCTCAAAACCACATCATCGTCTATACTGAGTTCGGTCTTCAGATCATCTGGCAATGCCATCACATCATTTATAAGCTTCGTCTGACCCTGGATATCGTCGCAAAATCAGTATCATCGTCGACTCCTTGGTCTGCAATTATCATCGTCGTTCCACTTCTCCGATCACCCTGAAATACCAACTATTTCAGCCTGATTCTCGGATTTCCCTTCACCATCTGACGCAAGCATCGACTGGAAACCGGTGGAGAATATCCCGATTTGAATTCTCATGGTCAAGGTGGGCCGCCGACGACGGATGAAGATGGAGGTTGAAGGACCCGAAGACCGAAGTCCCTCTTCCGTTTCGCGGCATGAGTATACCTCAGAGTTTGTATCGCGGCGTGATCTCTTGAATCTGACCTAATTTAAGAAAACCTGGTCAAAACGCAAGTTTGACCAGGGACCTTTCTGCAAACTTAAAAAGTTTTCCACAGGGACCTAAGTGAAACTCTTAAAAGGTTTCGTAAAGGGACCTAAACGAAAATCTCAAAAGGTTTCGTACAGGGACCTAAACGAAATCTCCAAAAGGTTTCATAAAAGGACCTAAGTGGAACCTTTAGAGGGGTTTCATACAGGGACCTAAGTGGAACTCCTAAAAGGTTTTGCAAAGGGACTGAAATGCGAATTTTTATTTCTGCAACGTCAAAAAGTTCGGAAGAAAAATGCGGACCCCGGTTACACCATATTTGGCTTAAACCCCGGCTCCGCATGAATTTTAAGGGGCGGACCCCGGTTACACAGAACCTGGGTAACATCCCGGCAGCTCAAAGACTTGAACTACCGGTCTGGGCGCAACACAATTGGATAAACCAGTCCAGGGTTACGACACCCATAATGGAAGAAATTGATAAAAATTTCTGAGTATCCTGGAAATTGATAGTAGAAGAAAGGGTTTAAGTATCCTCGAAGAAATTGATGATCCTCGAAATCAAGATTTTCATGATTCGATTCTCCTTGCTCGGCGAGGAAGTACTGCGCAAATTGTTCGATTCCTCTGCTCTTCGATAATGAAGGGGAAGATGGCCGGGCGAGAGAATCTTCATTCCTTGGCCAAGATACATCCGGCTTGGAAGCAAGGGCCTCGGCGAGATGGTGACTATGACGTTGGCATGCGAGCATCGGAGCCGAGATCAAAGTTTTGAAGGAGGGAACCGGGTTCAACGAGAACAATGCCAAGATTATGGATTTTGAAGAAGGACTCGCTACCTAAAGTCCATTGCTTGTAATCGACAAGAGTGACGGGAGAAACCTCGGTCAAGTTGCGGCGAGACCACTACGTGTAAGGATCATATCACCGATCTGGCGGCGGTTCCTTTATGATTTCATCAAACCGAGATACAATCAGGGATGGAACCAAATGCCGAGATGCCGCAAAGTTCCGGAGTTTGAATTGTGGGGGATGCTTGGTGCAGTAAACAGTGTCGGGATGCACATCATATACAAGACCGAAACCAAATTCTAAAAGCATGGATATCTCAGCCGACAAGGCCGAGATTATTTCCGGGAGGATCCGTGTCGCTTGTTCGGTTGAAGATGGAGGGATGCATGGTTTGAATGCTTGGTGATCCAATTGCGACATTCCATCGAGCCGAGATAAGCGAGCCGAGATTCAAAAACTTTAACACGCCAGCGTTTAAAGGCATTAAGTGCCATATCACCACCACTTGCAAGGATATTAGCGCATGTGCGGGTCCGCACACGTTAGGCGGGATATGTACATGGTAGGCTCCATGAGGAGACTTTCTTCTGTTTCATAGCCATCAATTAATGGCTTTGGAGCCAAGTCAACCTTTTGTTTCATCGATATTAGCGCATGTACATGGTGCGTATGAAGCGGCAACTAGAGTCATCGAGATAAATGTCCCGATAGAATGCCAAGAGAATATACACGGAGTCGGATAAATGACCACTCGTATATGGCAATTACACTTGGCGATCATAAAGAAGGATTCCGCCGCAAAGACCCTTTCAAGCGGCTTTTCCGGTACGAGAAAAGGAGATTAGATCTTTGTGGCTCTATGTACCGGGAGGAAGGGCATCAAGCTGGATTTGGATCGTGAGTTCGAACAAAGCAACTTCACATACAACAATTACATGAGCATTCGACACTGGATGTTCACATGCAACAAGATACACTCGGTGCGAGATGGAACCCTCTGGAATGTTCTCCAACAATCAAACCTTTGTTCTCGGTTTTCCACTGGAGATCCACGAATCTTTTGTCGGTCATGAGAATTAAATGCCGCGGACAACTTGAATACCATTTTGACATGGTGAGGTCTCAAGCGCCACGTGTGGTGTCGGTATTGATGGAATTTATAAGAAGACCTTTTCAAGGTCCGGCTAGTATTGGAGAAATTGCATGTAAGCCGCCTCGGGATCCAATGGAGATTGAAGGGCTACAATTTGCGGTAAGTTACGTATTAGATGTTTCTTCCTATCATGCTGACCAAACTTTTTGAGGAGGCGCATCCGGCTTCCCCCCCTTGTTGCTAGTGTTAAACATCTAAGGCCAATCTCCAGCAGTAACCATATTGACTATGGTTTTCGGTTTGCTGACGAGCAAGTGCATGGCACTCCAACACCAGCTGGATGGGGCCTGCTTGAATTAGAGAGGATTGACGTCAAGCAAGCTGATGTTGCCCCCGTATGTTAACACTTCTTGGCCACCATGTCCTGTTAATTACGTTGGAAGTCTCCCGTCGAGATCATATCAATATGACCAAGGCGGAAGAAGTTAAAGGCTGTCTTTGGCCAATACAAAAGTAATTCTCAACTAGTTTCTTCAAGAATTTCATATTAAGCGAGTCACATTCCTTCTAATTTTAAGTCCTTCAAGCCACTCACTCACTACTCCTCTACTATGGACAAAATCGAGGGCACGAAAATGGCTAGAGATTTCGAAGTTGCAAGGGCGTCGTCCCAGAACCATAGAAGTTTGGCGTGGGAAGGACTCAAAACTTTATGATGGCCAATGCTTATGAGTGTAATTACCCTTGGGAAAAATGAACGAGGGAAAAGCACACCTCTTTGGATGTTTGGGACCTCGGCTTCTTCTTACCTTTTAAAGTTCTTCTCTTGGAGGCGGGGATTCCAATATTTATTTGCTAATACTGAGAGGTGGCGGTGAACACAACGGTCTCGACGTGCGTGACCTCGAGACTGGATATACTGAGGCAGTAGGGGATTATTGACCTCAGCAAGTGGAGTTGCCGTTCGATAACCATTGCATGGGGGTTTTTTATTCAAAAAGTGGAGTTACACCGAATCTGGTTAAAATCCCGGCACCGTATTGCGGCGACAATCCCGCCAATTCTATTTACATGTGTGAATTCGGGGTAAACAAACTCGTTTTCAGTAATCATAAACCGAAATCTCGGTCGGCACGTGAGCAATCCCGACAATCACGAACAGTCGATTCGGGTTGGTAAATCGATACATCCGGCAGCTCAAAGACTGAACTACCGGTATGGGGGCAACGAGAGGGACCTAAACGAAAATCTCAAAAGGTTTCGTACGGGGACCTAAACGAAAATCTCAAAGGTTTCGTACGGGGACCTAAACGAAAATCTCAAAAGGTTTTGTATGGGGACCTAGGTGAAACTCTCAAAGGTTTCTCACGGGGACCTAAGTGGAACTCCTAAAAGGTTTTTACAATGAGGGACTAAAATGAAACTTACGCAAATCATGGGGTCGCACGGAGCAAGTCAATTGCATAGTACTTCTTCCCGATTCGAGCAAACCGTGACAATTTAAAGTGTTTTAGAAGCTATATCAATTCAATGGCGGTTAAATCGATTTTGATTCCAACGGTTCGGCGTCTCTGATGGTGGTAGATGGAAATCCTCATAGTGCAGGTTTTCCTCTTTGCTCTCTTGAAGGGATTTGGTTTGCTCTCTTGAATTGACCTATGCATGCTTTGACATTCAAAGTTAGAAAAAATTGGCTCACTGCGGAAATTGCTCGGTCAAATGGGCGCGAAAAATCCTCTTGGGAGCCGAGATCTTGGAAGACGGCGTGCGGACTGAGGTCGATTTTCAAAGCAATCGGAAAGCGAATATATAATACCTTTCTCGGAGCCGACGTCTGCTGGTTGGCGAGGTTACAACACGAAGCCAGGTGGGATCATTTGAAGGCGGGGATTGTTTTACTACCAGTTACTTTATCGCGCCTCCGAGTGGTTTGGCGATCTCGCCGGACCTCGGAGCGAGACTTGTGAAGATAGTGAAGCCATCCCGAGCCAAGAGACGACATGGGAGGCGAGTCGCACGAGATCCTATTGATATCGATGAAGAAAAATGGGATTGTGATCCCATCGAATGCATCGTCAGTTGGAGAACTCGGTCCTAGTAGTGAACTCGGTTGATGATTTGACTTCATTTCCGTTCTCGCTTTTGGAGCGAGAATCAAAGCGCGTCGAGATATGTACGAGATATATCATCGGCGGTTAGGAATCGGGTTATGAAGGAGGTATTAGATTCCGCAAGAGTATATGTTGCTTGCGGCGGTTCTGTACCCTTCTATATCCACTGGATAGTGAAACTTCTCACGACTCGAAGAAATCAATGCATCTACTGCTGCGAATCTGTCCAGCTATATCATGGAAGATTTAAGCATGGATGAACTGACTTGTACATCAAATGAAAAGGATTGGAGCAATGGACTAGTTAATCCGATAAGTCATTCACTTGGAAATTAAGAAACTGATACTCATACGGGCCATAGTAGGCCAGTTATAAATCCGGAAACAAGAATTGAATCCGAGAAAGTGGAAAATCAAGACAAAGCAGCGATAGATGATCTTATTGCAATAACGTCGAGCTAGAGCATCTTGAACAAAAATTGGATCGACAAGCTGTAGCGGTTGAAATGGTATTGAATGACCAACATTACGGTGACTTCTACCTTGGTCTCTATTCTCAAAAATTCCAGAAGCACAGGGTTATTCCGGGTTATATGCCGAGATGATAAACACCAACGTGTTAGCCGACGTTGAAGTCGGCAAAAAGATGTTGAGGAGCATCACTGATCTCATCCTTCCACAACCAGTATGGCGAATCACTCCAAGTGCTTATGAGAAAACACCCAGCATTGGGTCGGAAGGATTGACTTGTGCGACCGAGGTGACTCACAAGGATCTCTTACCTATCAAAAATGAAGAAGCCGAGATCAAGCACACAATGAGAAGTGCGTTTTTGAATCAGCACCGTGCTAGGCTTGCTAGTTTTTATCTGGTTGAAAGGGTGGAGCCTTTGATGCTCAATCAGAAGGACATTGATGAAAGCATGGAGTATTGTTTATCTGCCATGTCAAGGCGTGCTCTCGTCAGACAAATCTCGGCAGCATATTAAACTTCCAGCTAGGATTCGACTCTATTGCTTTGGGGGCAAGCAAACCAAGAAAGATGTCTTCAAAAGCATTTAAAAGAAGTGCCAAAAGAAGGCGAGGCGGTTTTTCTTTCACGACAAGAAGAAAAGAATGATGCCATAAAGCTTGAAGTCAGAAACGTCAAACCTTTAAATATTCTTCTCTCCCATGGTGGTGAACCACAATTAAATCTGTTTCTGTGGAGTTTTGTCCCTACGAAAGGGATGAAGACGCACCCCGGTACTCGGGCTCCGTGTTGAGACGGCAATGCCGCCAAATCTATTTCATGCAGTTAAATCCGTGCTCCTTAAGTGGACCTCGGATCGTAAAAGGAATCAAGGGTTACGACACCCATAATGGATAAACAAATCCAGGGTTACAACACCCACAACGGGAGAAACGAAGTCTGGGTCACGACACCCAGAACGGGTTAAGGGTTACGACACCCACAATCAGAGAAACGAATTCGGGTTACAACACCCGAACGGACGTTAAATCCGCCTTTCCATGGTCAGTTCGGAACTCGGATAAACCGGCCATGTTCCCTAGTTGGAACTCGGATACATGGAAAGAGCACGCCGCGGGCCATCGAACCGGCTTTTGGTCAAGCGAGCCGTCACGTAAGCTTTCGCAACTCGGTCGCTTCCAAATTACGCAAGGCATTTGTTATCGGCCCTTGCAAATATTTTGGACGATTAACGACATGCTACGTACCGACAAGGGAATGGATAAAGACTCGGGTTACTCAACCCAAGTCACACTTCAACCACAGGGCACAAAGCTAACACCGGGCCAATGAGCCGGGTTTTCAAACTACACGAGGCCGCTGTCATCGGTCCTTGTATTAACACGGGGCCGAGCGAGTCAGGGTCCTTAAACTACGTGAGGCCTCTGTCGAGACATGGCGGCCAAACAACTCATTGTGGCCAAGTACAACGAAAGGTCGGGCCCGGGGCATTCGGCGGGAGACCTAGTCTACAAAGGGCCGACGTCGGTAACAAAAAAGCCAAAGATGGCAAATTGGCCGCAAATTGGGACGGCCCTACCGGATTAAGGAAAAACTCAACGAGAGGAGCCTACGTTCCGAAAAACACGGCTAGGAAATAAATCAAGAGGACAAGGAACGGCGACGGGCTAAGGATCTATTATAGCTAGGCCTAGTCGTAGCCGAAATGCCGCAACGGACACCTCGTGTCCGAATTGTCGGCTTTGTAAAGCTAATCATCTCTAGAATTAATAAAGGGTTTATTAACCGAATGTTCAATTCTAAGAGTGCTTAAATGATTCGCCGAATAAGCGGGCCACACCGAGGTCCATACGCCGTGCCGACACCGAGGCCCATGCACCGGTATATATTTTGATGCATCGAAATTGACACCTAAGTAAGAAGGCGAATAGTCATCTTGGACCACGATCGGATCCACTTGGTCAAAGTGTGTCCCGACGACGACCACGGATGAGCATGTGACAATTTGCCCTTACCACTGGTTAAAATCCCGGATAACGACTCCGAACCTCGTAGCGTGGTATATTTAGACACCCCTACTCATGAACACGGTTTCGAGCTTATGCATAAAGTTAAAAGTACACAATGGACCAATTACTTGAATTTTCATTCATAAGGTTAATTGTTCAAAAGTACACACAAAACCGGCATCCTACGCCAGAAACAAAAGGAAAAGGAAGAATAAAAGAAAAGAACTTCTAGCTTGAAGGGGTTGCCTCGTCCACGGGCGCCCGCCACCCTCGAGCCAACCGGAAGCGGTGCCACGGAATCCCAACAAGTCGCGAGCACCTCGTCCGAATTTGGAAAGTAACACATCCTGTCAGCTCAGAAACATGAACTACCAGGCTGGGGGCAACGAGTGGACAACGATTTGTTAAGCGGAAAAGCGTGTTACTAGAAAGTTTAATGCAAGCTCGGTCAAATTTCCGAAATGAACACGTTGAAGAATTTGCACAAACAACCAGAGGTTATTACCTCGGTCGCCCTTTTTGGACATCGGTATTCACCACCAGTCCTCAAGCCATAGGACGCCAACATGGCACTTCACGAGACGCAGGATGCCACCCCGGCTCATCGGACATTGCAACGTTACCAAGTACCCAGGGAAATGAGTTCAACAAATTCTAGCCCGACGCGAGCGTCGGAGATGGGCAACACCTCGGATGACTTATCCAGGACATCATACACCCGCGAGTCAAAACCTTGAACTACGGGTTGGGGGCAAGCATTACGGTTTATATAAGGCCCGTTAGCGATGCGGCCCAAGAAGGGGGATCTATCATGATCGCCAACGGATCAGATAAGATCATAACCAACCTACAATCAAGGAGATAATCAAGGGAAATCTCTATCACAAATAGAGGGCCCATGAGCCCAAGACCACCAGGTACACTCTATACATACGAGTTAAACCCTAAAGGTACACATCTTCTATCTTCTACGCTCTCTCTCAATTGCATATCTGCACACGAGCACACACCCCACGCCCTTAGGCTAAACGCCTCAAAGTATCATCGAACTACGTGGACTTTGATCCCTCTTCGAGTACGTAGGCCCAGGAATCGCTCTAGGTCAAGTCCCAATCAACATCAACATCCTAGCCCCTCGGGGCTAGACAATCGTGTTCTACACACTAACATTTATAATGTAGCTATTTCTCTAATCTTGTGACTATTGTCACGTACAATTTACGAAAACCATTGAGATCGGTGGCGGAGCCGGAATTATAATGACGGGGCGATAATTAAACCCTAAATTTATTTTCCTCAAACTCCATATCATAAATCACAATTTTTCTAACTAAACCCTAACTTTATTTTCCTCAAATCAATACATAAAACAAATAAGAGAGATGACAAGACTCCACTCAAATATATATATTAAAACGCGAGAGACAATTAGGTTGCTTACTTGTGTTGATGGACAAACGCGAGCTTCAAAGAGTCCAAACCTTTAGCTGAAATACGTGATTGAGGATTTGCACTGATCCGGGAGACAAATAGGGCGTATGATGACTTCCTAATTTTAATAGATTTGAGATATATTTAGGAAGTCATCAATACTAAATTAAAGAGATTTTCTTAAGATTTTAAAATATATCAATATGGGTGCATCATTTGTGAGATTTCAACTTAAAATATAAGTTTTTGATTAATTTTAGGAAATAAAAGAATAATGAATAAATAAGAATTGGAGGTTTTCAAAAGAAAAAATAAATAAAGTTGTTGTTATTATTATTATTATATAATACTTTTACAATTGATTATTTTGCAGCAGCTAAAATGATCAATTGTAAATGTATTATTCGTGATGGTAAGTATACTTTAACTTACAAGGACACCTTTGGATTAAACAAAAATGGGGCCTACGTGAAGGCTATCCTTCGTGATGCTATATGATGGTAGCTCTTGTGTGTGTGTGTTAAGTCTAACTTCTATGTGGCAATACCTTAAAACGAAGTGTGTTTATATATATATTTTTTTATTTTCTGTTTAAACTTTAGGGGCGGGGGCCCACCCTAGCCCCACCCTCCCTCCGCCCCTGATTGAGATAATAAAACACATTATTTTATGTGTTTACGCAACGTTTAATTTTTTTTTTTTTTTTTTTACGGATTCTAAATTAGGGTTTTGTTTTATTTATAAGGTAGAAGATCTAACATGTTTTGCGGGCTCTATTTTAGATTGAAGTTGGAGTGTAATTAAAAGAAATGAATGTAAAACGTACACATGCTTTATTTATACCAAAACACTAATGTGCATACCACATGTGTAGTGCATATAAAATCCACATCAAATTATTAAAACTCATTAAAAAATGAGACTGTAACTAAAACTATGAGTTTGATTTTGGTCCATAAATAATACTTTTAACGAGTTGTGGTTTTAATTTTTAATTTTTATATTTATCAGTGTTAATTAGAGTTGACACCGTTAAACTCTGACTAACTCTTTATGAAATAATATAGACTAAAAACTATTATTTAAAATTATAGAGACTAAAATCTAAATATATAACAATTTCTTGTTTAGCCATCCCATGCTTTGAATTCTAATTTGGGAAAAAAGCATCATATGCTTCAATTATGACGCCTCGACTTTATATATGCTTTTAGTTAATTATGCTCTTCATAACTTATTGGATTAATTTATTACCATATATATGTAGTAGCTTATTGTCCATAACATAATTATACATTAATATAAAATTTGATTATGCACATCTCTGCTTTTTCAATTCCTTTTAATTTCCTTCTTCTTTTGATACATTACTTATTTAAAATTCAAAAACTCTATCAAGTGGACATATTATAATTAAAGATCACACTTAACTTTACGTTTTACATCCACAACTAGACAAAACCGTACACGGTACACCCTATTTATATTTCATTTATTTAATTGTAAGGAATAGAAAATAAATTCACTGCATTGTAATTTTGAATATAAAAGTATCAATTATAAGATAGTTATAGCAATAAACAATGTTCAAAGGCTAATGTAAGAACATGGGGTTACATGAATTTATAAATGATAGACAAATAATTTATTAAATATCAGAATATCACGTTTCAAATCTAGTTTTGAATAATTATGTTTTACTTTATCTAAATCCTCGGTTGATATGTAAAATACAAAAGCAGAGCAAGTTGCAAGGTCTTGGTCACGGGTGCTTGTTTGAGTTAGCAGTATAAGCTATTTTTTCAACATGATTTACGGTGTATAGTAAGAGTTTTATTGCAACTTATGTTAATATACTTCTTAAATGCCAACAAACAGGCGAAATGCTTCTTAATTACTGGCTTTCCAAGCCATACACAATGTATATTTCATATTTATTGCTGCTACTTCCATTTCAATAGTCGTTCATTTACAACTGACATCATCTAAGACTTGCTTAAAATGATAATTGAAGTTTTAAAAAAAATGTTTTTTCAAATTTAATTTTATGGTATATTAAGATAAGTATGTAATAGAAATTGCATATCTACAAATTTATCCATTCCTTATACTACTACCATGTCACATATATGTTCAAGGGCAAATGTTTTCTTTAATTCGGTTCAAGATAATGTTTTAAAAATCGAATTAGATGTTAAATCTAAACTGTAAATAATTCATTGTCTCATGGTTGAATCAATTAGACCGATTGTTGAATATAGGTGCTATAATAATTAAATAAAAGTTCAGTAAAAAAATAATCATATACACATATAATTGTATGTGTTAGAAATAATCTGATAATAAGTCTAATTTTCAAAAAAATAATACTACAGTTAATGAAGTTTTCAATAAAACAATATCATATGACTACAAATGGTCTTGTAATATATTAAGCTTATTAAGAATTTCAGTTTTTTTTTTTTTCATTCAAATTCTTCATCATATTTAGTAATGCCAACAACATTAACCACTTTTATGAAAAACATTATAATTCTTATTTTAATTTTGAATTCCAACTCAATAGAAGCTTTTCTCCGGTCCAAATTAGCTCAACTATAAAAATAACTTTATGGTAAATGTAACATCCCGACTTTTCAAAGAGCACCGGAACAAGAGTGTAACTGATATATTGTTATAAAATGCCCACTGGCTAATTACATAAACGGTTCAACAACCGAGAGTTTTCAAAAGAAAAGAACAACGTCGGGAAGTCTTGATAGGATCCACGAACTTCTTGCTTCCCTCGCTCCTCGGTCCTCGGTCCTCCCGAACTGACGCTATGTTAAGAGCCGAGATCCGCACCGGATCTCGGGTAGCAGTTAACCTCATGTATACATACACACATATGGGTTACCAAACAACATATAAACCACACCCAACCAATGCACATGTATCGCTCCCAGCATTACAGATGTATCGCTCCCAGCATTATAAATGTATCGCTCCCAGCCTTACAGATATATCGCTCCCAGCATGCATACAGTTATCCTCTAACATAATATGCATTCCAACAACACCCCACATATATACACACATCACACACATACCATATACAGCATACCGTATCCATCCGATTAGTGTTACAGTACGCGAACGTACATACACCAATAAGCACACAACAAACCTACAGTCATCATCTACCTCATATAGGTATACAATAAACATCAGCGTTAATGTTACAGTTTGCGTGATTTCGGAAAAATCTCAAAATTCTGGATTTACAACTTTGAAACCATTTCCTCACTCAGTAGAAATGTCCAAGTTAACCTAAATTTTGGTTCCATATAGGGCTCCAACTATCCGAGTTGAAGTTTCCTCGAAAACGTGTCCGATCGCGTCGGTTTGAACGCATTTACGAAAATACCAACTTCTTGAGAAAAATTCACGATTCCAAATATGTCAAAATAAATTCAAACTCATGCCTAGATGTTGAGTTAGAATTTATTTTCTTATATCCAAAAATATCCCTATATGCATTTTTCCCTATTTTGTTTTATTAGGAAATGCCTGGCGACTTAAATTTTCTCAGGAAGAGTATAACGGAAGACAAAATTCCACGATCATTATTTTTCCCTGACTTTGGAAATCCCATTCCTAGATCTCTAAATAGGATCCGTTTCCTAATTATTAAATTACTATTCACCCTTTTTCACTTTAATTAATTATATTATTAAAATATTAAACTTAACTTAACAACTAAGTTTCTTATTTCTTATTCTATTTTTATTATTATTTTTTTATTTCGTTTTTTTTTTCTCTTTTATTTTCTGCCCTTTTTTTTAATTAATTATTTAATTAATTAAATAATTATTTTTACATAATTTCTCACAACATTTTCCTATTGGTCAATTCTTGCATTTAGGCTTAAAAATACCTAAACTCATACTTTTTCCTTCAAATTTTCCAATTAATTAGCCAATATATTTATGCTAATTTTTAGCTATTTATCACTAATTTTGGAGCTTTACATAATTATCTCTGAATTTCCTTTGCTTAAACTTAAGTAATTAGCCAGTTATTACCTAATTACTTAATTATCACTTGTTGATAATTTTCTTAATTATAATATCTTATTACCTCATAACACGTGCATTGACATTTGTATTTCCATGTCTCTTTCATTATACTAGAATTTGTGAGGGCATTATGGTCATTACCATATTTTTGAGCATTCTTCTTCAATTTCTCCAAGTTTGTAATTTATTAAATTACCAAAATTAGAGATATACGCTCTCCCAATTTAAATAATTATTTCATTGCCCTTTAGGATTTTTCACCATTTTCCTAAGTTATTTACTCCTCCTGGGGTATTTTGGTCATTTTGGCACTTTGGCCCCCTTAAATTCCTTAATTCAAATTTCGGGTATTACAGTAAAAAAGTATTTAAAAATTTGGATAAAAAGGAAAATATTTTAGAAGTAGTTTCGAAATTTCAAAATCTCGGATTAGTAATTCAAATACTAAAATGTGTTGCCACTTGCTAATGAAGTGTGGCAATTAATCATGTATAATAAACAGAATTGATTTGGAATTTTAATATTTTCAGGGTGCTTTTCTGATTTTTCTTTTTAAAAAGTACCAAATAAAACCCAAAAAAATTCGTTGTATTATTTATATTTCGTATTCACGAAACGATAGGAACTAAAATCTATGGGAAGATTGGGATCTTCCTTCCTCCCAAGCCTTCTTCCCAACAAACGGGTCCTAAAGCAGTGGAAGACGAAGGATGATGTAAAGGGAATAGTCACCTGTGCCCTCATATAGTAGCTAAGACGCACTTTACAGCTGCCTGCCAATGAACTTCCTTTGTGCCATTGATTTAGGATCAACGTAAATTATATAAGGAAATTACACTTAAGTGCCAAATAAAAACCATTCAAAAATCTACAATTTACTGTGAAATCTCATGGAACATTTGATTAATATGTTTCAATTGTGAAAAGATCAAAATAATCTCAAAATATATTCCAATTCTTTCTCTCGATTGAAGTTATTTTGGTATTTACACAATTTAAATGTATTATCCAAATGTTCTACGGGATTTCACGGAGATTCAAGGGACATGTGGGTAATATTTTGTTTTTCTTGGCATCTAAGTGAAAATTTCCCAATTATATTTTTATTAGAGTAAATACCTTTTGGTCCCTGAAAAACACATTTGACCCTTTTTCGTCCCTGAGTAAAAGAAATGTCATTTTGGTCCTTTTAGGGACTAAAAAGAACCTTTTTGTAAATTTCGAGGGATTAAAATGTGCAAAAAAAAAAAAAAGATCAAAAGGACTAAAAGGGACCTTATTTTTCCATTTTAGGGACTAAAAGTGACTTATTTTTTCGGGGACCAAAAAGGGCGTCCGTGTTTTTTGGCAGTGGCCAAAAGGGTATTTACTCTTTTTATTATATATTCTCTTGGCCAAAAGAACATTTTATATTTAAAAAAGTACAAAGGGGATGGGGACTTATCTCCACAATTAAGTATTAAACGTCCCGTTGTTACAATATCTAGCTTGCCAGTTGGCTGCCTTTTTCACACAACTTGGAATTATTGTGGTATTATATATATATATATATATATATACATACTCACTCCGTCCTAATTATATGACTATTTACAGAATTTGGAGGGATTAAGGAAGGAAGTTAAATTAGTTAATTATGTCTATTTTCCTAAAATACCCTTACTCAATGTACGGACTTTTCAATAAGAGAAAACTCTCATGTACGGGCTTTTCAATTCTTTAGTATTAAAGAAGATAAGTGCAACAAGTAACACGATTGCCGCTTTTTGACATTTTTTATAATCGTTTGTGTGTGTGTGTATATTTCATGATTCATGAATTAATTACTCAATGTTTATACTACAGTTTAATAATTAGAAAATTAATAAAGTTTAATGACTTTGAATTAGGCTTTCCCGCACTATATAACCATTATCAACCGAACATGAACATATTCATGTGTTTATCTATTTAGGTCCTGCAATATCCATATTTGTGTTTATCCATGCCTTTTATTATTATTATTGTCTTCTCACGCTAATTTTAATTCATTGTGTGTGTGACCACATGCACTTTTGTTTTTGATTCCAATTTTGTCATCTCAAAATTATAATTATTAAAGAATTATTATTGTTTTTAATTATTATTGAGAAATTGTAAATAAGGGTATTATAGAAAAAAATGATAAAAGTTAAAACTTGCTCTTATAATTAGGACCAAAACCAACTCCAAAATTTGCTATTATAATTAGGACTGGAGGAGTGTGTGTATATATATATATATATATATATATATATATATATATATATATATAATAAAATTTATTTGTATTAGTATGTACTCTTTTGGTTCTAAATGTATAAGCTAATTATGTGTTAATTTTTAGGGTTAAGGTGCATTTAACTCCATGAAATATTTTTCAGATGTGTCCAGTGCTCTAAAGTATTTTGTAGTGCACTCAGCAGCCTATAGTATTTTTTTAAGTCTGTTCAGTACTATAAACTATTTTTTTAGTACAACCAACACCCTGAAATATTTTTTTTAGAAGTATCTAATACCCTAAATTATCTAAAATTTTAAATCATTTAGTTCAAAATTGCACAAAAAAATAATTTAAAGTGATAAACGCATCTAAAAATATTTGGTGCTGTTCGAAAAAATATAATTGGTGTGTGCGCCCGTGGGCCGTGTGGTTGAAGTTTGAACCATTTTCTCGTTTTTGCCAATACTTTCTAAAAACGTTTCATATGATCATTTTATTTTATTTTATTTAAAAAAGGAATCGAAAAGAATTTCAATCCTTCTCTCAAATGGATGGTGATCGACAAAACGAACATGGACAAGACTTTTAATTAGTATAAAAATGTCCCCTTTATTCAAAGTTGGTGATGATGATAAAAGTACAAGATTCTCCTTACTTATCCTGGACAAAGAAAAGGACAAAACTCTTTTAATCTGGCTGGGTAAAAATAATTAAAGAATAAATATTGTATTTCTCTTTTACTGAGCCAATGAATAAAAAGGTGGAGAATATGAGACATCGGCTCCTACTTAATGCACTTATTTAATTTGTTCGAATGAAATAGATAAAATCTTGTTAATAAAAAAAAAAATCAATCATTAGAACATATTTACCTAATTTTAGAGAGATTAATGATAGTGATTAAATTAGTTAATTATATTTATTTTCCCGAATGCCATTGTTTAAAATTTAAAATGACAACTAGTTATTACTGTGATTCTCTGTTCATTGTTGGACTTTACTACTTCACACATAACTTCTCCAAACTCTCACACAGTCTAACATTATCGATCTCCTTCAAGAACTTCCGGCCTACTCTTTGAGATTGATAGTATAATTTAATAGTAATGTCGTTATTAAATATGTCAAAAATTGCTTAAAATTATTTTATTAAAAAATTTTTAAAACAATAGAATTGAGATGTATATGACACTAATGGGTTGCAAACATTACTCATTTTTTAGAATATATAGGTGCATTATTAAATTATTAGTGAGAAAGTATCAAGTTATTTTGGGAATATATTGAAAAAAATTATAACTTTACCCTATAATTAGGATCAATGTCAACTTTAAAATGTTATCCATAATTAGAATCAGAGAGCGAGTATTATGTTTGTGAAGCTATAAAAAGTTGATCTATAAATGATATTAATGGGGTTTGATGAATATAGTTTGGTTTGAGATGCTTGTGCAACGTTCAAATTTGAAATTTGCCCTTAACTAAAATTGACATTATTGTTTCTTGTGAGTTTATTATTTTCCTCTTACACAGTTACTATAAAGAACGAAAATATTTAATGACAGAGAGCAACATGTATTTTGGACAATCAAAACATCCAAGACTTGTCGCATTTTGAAAAACGGAAGGAGTGTCGCAAATATAGTAATGTGGGTCCAACTAACTATTTTAATTAATATAATATTGAATAACAATTACTTAAAAGAAGTTGGCCTCAACTTTGGCGCATGTGCATGGTCAAATAAGAAATTCGGTGGGGGCATTGATCATTTCATATCTGGTGCCAACTAATTATTATTCCAACCTCTTGCTTTTATTCTGAAAAAAAAAAAAACTCTTCCTATAATTTTTTTCAACATGGTTTACCAAATTTAAGAAAAACATTAGTGAGTGTTTGAGTAACATTCAAACTACGGCTTCGAAACTGTTTTCCGCAAGTCGAGAAAAAACTTCTCTTACATGTTTATCCTGTAAATCGTGAAAGCTATTCTTTAAAACCTAATTCAAATACAATATTTCGTTTTTAAATTTAACAATACTAGCATTTTATCCATATTTAACAACACAAAAATTCTAGACATACTCTACCCAACTGTACAAAATTTGTATGATAATAAATAAAAGATGAAATCACATATACATATAAAAATGTTGTGACTTATAATTTATAAAGGGAAAAACACTTCTCTTATTGTAGGAGAAGTGTTTTCTTATGTCACATACACATAAAATGGTGGGACCCATATATATATATATATATATATATATATATATATATATATATATATATATATATATATATAATGCTTGGGAAAAACACTTCTCATGTTGTGGGAGAAGTGTTTTCTCATGTCACACACACATGAAATAGTGGACCCACACACACACACATATATAGTTAGCATCATATATATATGTGGGTCCCACCATTTCATGTGTGTGTGAATCTTCTTCTTCTCATGCAAGATGAGAAATTTAAACCCCATAATACTTATTATATATATATGTGGGTCCTACCATTTCATGTGTGTAGAAATCTTCTTCTTCTTATGTAATATGAGAAGTTTAAACCCCATTTATAAATATGAAAAAAGAAATTTTTCCTCCCTAACTTATGAATATTATCAGACAAGTAAAGTATCAAAATACGAGGAATATTTTTCCTTCAAATCCATTAATTTATTTAATTCCAACTAACATATAACGTCAATTTCGCCATCTTCTTTGGATATTATTTTTAGTTCAGACACTGAATTCTCAATTCTTAATTGGCTCTTCAAGCTCTGAATTTGCGGACCCTCAAACCGTGACTTGCGTTCTCTCTATTTGCTAGTTTCCACACACACTCCAAATCTTAAATATAAGATATAACTATTATTTTTTTAAAGAGATTAAAGAAGCTAAATAAGTTATTTAATCATATCATATATTATATATCCTTAGAATATATATCAGTTTACTTTCTCACCATAGCTATGTGCGCGACGCGGGTAGGATCCGGTTTAGTTAGGTCGAAGCTCGGATCTTGGATGGGAACAAAAAGAAAAGAAAAGAATATATATCGGTTTATAAGGCAGCAAAATATTTTAGAGAAAAAAATGACAAATATAAGCATTTAAAAATAATTTAATTAACTTCTTTAATCTCTTCAAAAAAATTAATTTTGTCTAATATTTAAGACCGGATGGACTATAATCTTTCCAACCCCATTATTCACTAATTTCAACCATCAATAAAAGAAAAGGGACCTTAATTGTAAAAATACTTAACTCTAAACATGATGATTACATGAAGATAGTTGCATTAAATTAAGAGAAAATTACTCATAAATCCAGAAAACAAAATTATATATAAATAGATGTCTTAATTTTCATTTAATAATAACTTGTAAGGAATTTGAGAGTAATATGGTCACTTGGTCAGTAAGGGACACTGACCAGTGGCCAGCCGGTGTTAATTATTTATTTATTTATTGAATTTTAATAGTAATCAGGGATATTATGTATTTGTAACTTTTTTTTTTTTTAAAAAAAGATGGGACTAGCCACCCTTCATTATTTTTGTTGTTCCCCCAGTCCCTTTAATCGCGGGTGACATAAAACACTTTTTGATTGACATGAAGATTGCTGTGTTAAATTAACAACCCTTCATTGCTAATTACTTTTGTCTCAGTCATGATTCAATGCTTACAAAGAAGAAGACGGTGTTAAGAAATATATATTTTTATATATAAAAAAGTTTGGGGGTAGACATCGGTATCCCACAGGACCAGATATGCCTCCAAGCTTAAAGAGCGCTTACAAAAGTACTTACAGATTGCCTACCAACGAGGCCCTCACATTGACCCGCAGGTATCGAACCTCCTCCCTTTTTGGGTGAAGATCAACGCCTTAACCAACTGTGTCAATCCTCATTAGCGGTGTTAAGAAATATAAAACACTTAATAAAATCAATAATTTAGATGGGCCTCTATCTTACCTTCTTGATTTATTTGGGCCTTAAGGCCCATATATGGATTCTGGGCCTAATTGCCCAGTCATGCAAAATTAAGGGCCCATTTAGTTTCTCTTTTCTTTCTTCTTGCCCACTACTTAAGTGATCCATTGCTTTACCAATGTGAGTTGGCTTAGATGGTAAGGGATCCAGGATTAGGCCCTTGGGTCGTGGGTTCGATCCCCTCTGCCGTCGCTGGGACTCCTTTGGTAGGCGATCTCGTAAGTCCCCAGTAAGTGCTCATAGAGCCCGGGGCCGTGCCCTGGCCTTGGTGGGGGACTGATGCCGAACCCCTCCAAAACTTTTTTTTATCAAAAAAAAAAAAAAAGTGATCCATTGCTTTATTGTTTCTCTTGTGGTTTCTTGTTTTAATGTATCGTTATGGAGTCCAGATGCCCAAGTTTTCCATGTTTCCTTTTATCTTATTGAATAAAAATTTAAAATTGTCTTCCTGTCAATATCTTTTGGACCATATGAAATTTTCTAAAAATAAAATAAATTATTTTGGAACCTTTTGGTCGAATTATTTTTAATTTTGTATATTATGATCTACTTATAACTAATACAGATAGTTTAATGAAATTAGCTATATTAGTTATTTATAAAAAAATGTGTATTGATTGTCCTAAAATAATCTTTTAATTTTGTATATTAAAATAACCTTCTAATGCAAACTTTTTTTTTAAAAGGTGCAAATGATATGAACAATTTAGAAAAATAAAAATATGGCGACAAGGTAAACTGCATTTTTACATTCAGAATAACTCTTATATTAAGTTGTGGAGTTAGTAGTACCCCAAGCCTCCAATGCTCATAATATAAAGGGAAAATCCTCATGAGGGTCCAATTATGCAAGTTAAGGTCAAATAAGGCTCAAACAAATTTCACACGTCAGGGCTTTTGTGACATGTAAATGTAAAGTGAAATGACGTTGATATCCCTGGGATTAAAAAAGAAAAAGGAAGTTAGGAGAAATGTTGTTTTGGTGCCTAATCATTGCTAAGAAAGAAAAGATGCTGAAACGAACGTTGAAGGCGAGGGAGAGAACGCGACACACACACGAGGGGGTTCGATCAAAGTTGAAGGGTGTGTTTTGATCATCCATTGCATAAGAGTCTCAACTCAACTGATTTATATGTGTTGTGGTTGATCGTTTTTTTTTTTTCGGTTTGAAGGTTGGGTGGCTAAAAGGTTGGAGCTTAGTCTTATTTATGTTATTATCGGCTAGGAGATATGTAAGAAATGCAAAGATTTTGATCAAGATATCATCATCACCATTCTACTTGATCTTTAATCATTGTAGGGTAGTTAAATAAAGCCTTGCTCTGTTTTTTGGCATGAAAACAAAAGGAAAAGTAAGTTTTTTAGTGGGAATGAGTGAATGGGATGAAGGTAGTTTTGGTGCAAAAACACTGAAATCGGATAGTTGTTAATACCTACAGTTGTAGTTGTTAATATGACTGATTAAGTTGTTAATACGAGTTGAATGTGAAAACGTTGTAGGGTAGGTTGCTCTGTTTTTTGGGCATGGAAACAGAGTGAGTTCTATTTGTTAGTGGGAATGATTGAATGTGAAAATGATGAAATGATATAGTAGTTAATAGCTACAGTTTTAGTTGTTAATGTAACTGTTAAAGTTGTTAATAATAACTTTATGTTGCAGATTATAATTAAATATGGCTATTACTTCAGGGAAGAACCTATTATATTTCTTCCATGTGGGAGGGGGGGGAGAACTTTGTACATGGGGAAGGACAAGAAAGTGATTATGTTGGTGGAATGGTAAGAACAAGATGCATAAGGGAATAATGATAACAGATTTGAGAGGCTATTTATTGCATATGGTTGCTCTATTAAAAGTTTTGCAGATGGTTGTCGACCAATACTTTATATAGATGGATGTCATCTTAGTGGCCCTTATAAGGGAATAATGTTGTCAGCTTGTGCGTATGATACAAACAATGAAATGTTTCCCTTAGCATATGACATTGTTAGCGGTGAGATGATTGGGCTTGGTTTCTAACTAATGTAAAACAAATTACAAGATCAATGGTGATAACAATTGTGTCTGATCAGAATAATTTCATTATTAGTGCTGTAAAAGATATATTTGTCACCGAGAGACATGCATTTTGTTACAAGCATGTGAAGGAAAATTATATATATACACAGACAGAGAGAAGGGGAACAAATCAACAACCAGGATATTGCTATCTTCTGAGAATTTTTTAAGTACTTTTGCACGCTGCTGCTGACTCAAAGTCCCATCAAGACGAACAAATGAAATGTTATTCCTAGACAAAAATGAAATTTCCACCTCTTTGGTATCATTCTTTGAAGCATTAACACATCAAAAAATTAGTTGTGTCTATGTCTGATGCATGTTAGATACTCTTGTTAGACATGAGATTATACTTAAAATCATATACTGATGGAACAAACTCAAGAAAATAGGTATTATTCAATGGTAAAGTTGCTCTACAGAGCAAGTCTTATAGAGCATGCCTTAAGCAAATGGAAACAACCTTACTTTGCAGTTGAGAGGCATAAACACTCTCCTCAGTTCACTCCTCAGATCATTCATGCCCTCTACAAACATCTCTCATGCTACATATACTAATCTCTATTCTAATCGTCGCCCATAGAACACCAAAAACACCCATCCTCATGTGTTCTGCACCTACATCCCAATATCAGGTTTTAGGCCCATGTCCATCACATACCAACAATTAATATCTTTTCATGTTACCATGTATAATCAATATAAATACTTCCTAGGAATTATTGCATGTTATCAAAAAGTTAATAAACACCACAATCCAGTTGTTTGGGAATTTAGTCATCAAAGATAGTTGTTGGGCATTCAGAGGCATTCAACAACACGTTAGATTAGTTTTCAACTTCCCAATTCACTAATCATGCCACACACAAACATTAATATCTATATAACTCAAATCCATGACATCTAAAATTCTTCTTCATTTAACATATAATTTTCTTTTATAACTATCAAAGTACCCTTTTGCCTCTCTTTACTTTTCTCCTTTATAAAAGAATTCAACGCTGCTATCCCTTCTAAAATATTACCTCGGTCCTAATTATATGAACACTTTCGTAGTACAATTTGCACTATAAAAGTGTTCCTATAATTAGGACCGGAGGAGTAGGAAGATTAGGTAGTGTCATCATTAAATTCAAAGCCAAATTAAATTAGACATGCAACCTCAAATCGTTTTCAAATGAACTTATATCCTTTTCTTTGGAACACCTATTTAGCATTTAGATCTACCTAAGAAAGTAACTTATGACTAATATCAAACTTTCACAATTAAGAACCTAAAGCTGTTTAACAAAAACTATCATATACACACTTCTTTTATAATCATATTACTCTAGCACTCATTCAGTTTCCTTGCAATAGCATTACACTCTCATGAACATTTTCAATCACACACACATTCATACTATTCCTTTTAAAATAAATCTGCTGCTGCACTTATTTAAAATGGATCGTTTTGTTCTGTCATATCTCAACAATCCAGAAGTCTCAAAATCAACAATATGTTCAGGGTATGAACAGATCCTGCGCACCTTATCAATATCTAAATCATGTTTTAGCCTTCAAAATGTTCAAACAGCAAAACCATATGATTTGGAGAATATTTCTAGTTTATAAAAATCATTAATACATAGCAGAACAACCCAAATTAAATTAGCAATGTGATACTCCTTTGAAACTTTCATTGTTATGGACAACAGTAGACAACAAAGCATCTAAACCATCGTAATGGACTGAATTAACATATTATCAAGTAATTTGTTTTAAAGGGAAAAATTCAAAGATGCTGACTCTTACGAATGATTATGAGCCATAAAAAGCTTGAAAAGATGCTAATTTACCTCTAAAAGAAGAAAATGAACTTTTCACTCTTCAACTGAAACTTAGAACACCCAACATTATACTTTTCATCAAAAAATAGGGACGGAAAAAACCTAATCTCTAAAATGTTTCCTACCTTTCTTTACGGACAATTGCCACAAGCGAATCGGCGGCGACGACACTTTCAGCTTCGAGGGTTGATGGTGGCTGACGGTTTCACCTTTCCCACACGAGCGCAAACGGTGTCGGAGATGAGAGTGAGAGTCGAGCCCGAGTAGAGAGACGAGAGAGAGATAGGCGATTTTCAAATTGCCCTCGTGATGAACACAAGCCCAAAGGGAGAGCCCAATCCCTAAAAGCTAGCCTATGAGGAGGAGAACCCAATAGACTTATAAACCTTACTACAAGAGTTTGGCTCCCGATGTGGGACTCATTACATAGTCACCCCCTCAAGAGCCGACGTCCTCGGCGGCTCCACTCCACGGCACTTCACTCGGCCTTTGGCCGGTCAGAACCCTCCGTGGGTAGCCCTTTCCGAAACATCGACTCTCAATGAAAGCACCAATGTGATGAACACAAGCCCAAAGGGAGAGCCCAATCCCCAAAAGCTAGCCTATGAGGAGGAGAACTCAATAGACTTATAAACCTCACTACAAGAGTTTGGCTCCCGATGTGGGACTCATTACAAGGTTCGAAACCGGACCGGTGGCCGAACCGGTCGAGTGCTTGGGTTAAGGGTTAGTGGGTCGGGCCGGAGTCGGCCGAGTCAACCCGGGCTAGACCGGTGAGGTATAACAAAATTGGAAGTTACTTAAAGTGTAGGGCAACTTTATTGACTTTGACTACTTTTATTGGTTTGTGAAATTTGTTAGTTGATGTCTTATAATAAGGACCGTAGGAGTGCTATATATCATTTTAATACTTTAGATCAGTAGTAAAATAACCATATACTTCAATACTTGTGACATATTCAGATATTCAAATCAGATTGCCTTTAAAATTAAAAAATTAAAAAAAATTAAAAAATACTGGAACCGGGTTGACCATGTAACCCGGCCGGTTTACACCGGGTCAGACCGGTTTTGCACCAAACCGAACCGGTTTCACGACCGGTTGAACGGTTCCCGGTCTAAACCGGCCGGTCCGGTTTCACAAACCATGCTCATTACACCCTCCAAGACTTTTTCAGCGTTAGAGGTCGGTTTCTTACATTCACATGTGAGAAATGTCATCAATATTTCTTTATGTGTTTCTTAGGAGGACAAGCACCTAAGAAGCATATAAAAAAAAGCATGGAATGAGAATTCATTATATTTCACCTCACTGACAATGTTGCATTTGCATAATTATATTGCACCACATTGACAATGTTGGCAAATGCTTCAACAAGCTGACTGCCATTTATATTAGGGAAAATGGGTTAAGGAGCAATAATACACATGAGCTTTGCCCCAGGGAGCGCCCAGCACCACGGGCTTTTTTTGGGAGCGAAAGTAGACATGTGGTTACCTTATAGGAGCAAAAGTCACACCAGAACGGACGTTGACCGTTAAGTATCCTTAGTTGACCGTTAATGATGACGTGGACTAACAAGAAGCCAAATGGGAAGGAAAAATGCTGACTAGGATTCAGTGGAAATTAAATAAAAAAGAAAATAAAAATTAAACACCCAAACTCCTCCATCGGCTTCATTCATACGCTGGGAAACTCATTCATCGGGCTTCATCCATCGAGCTTCATTCATTCATTCGACCACCATCGTTAATCATCGCCGACCACCGTCCGCCACCGTTCTTCCCAGACTCTATTTTCATGAAAATACCAAAATGCCCCCACCCTCCAAACCTCTGATTCTTCGATCCAGAACAAAGTCATGAACAATCTGAAACCTTCATCCTTCCATCATCGTCACTTTTGGTCGCCGGCGACCATCCTTCACCGTCATGGCGACCTTCGCCTATTCTATTATTTGGCTCCACATTGTTGCAATCAAAACACCCACCATGCCTCAAAACCTAAGAAGTAGCAAAAACAGAAGCTACACAGTTAACAATTAAATGTTGCCTCAGACATATTTCAGGCGCGATTCGACTCCATTCTTTAGTACAGGGCTTCATGGATCAAAACCATCAAAGACTAAGAACGCCATTAAAATATGAGAAAAATAGAAAAGATTAAGGGGTAAGAACGAGAAACAACCTTGATCCTACCATTGGCGGCAGCAGAATGTAGAAGGGAAATCTTAGCATGGCCGGAAGTCTCTTTACCTTTCCCGCCGTCGTCAGTAATCACCAACACAGCCTCTGACCCACAATCGTTCAAGCATGGCCGGAAATCTTAGCGTTGCTACAACCTCGATCATGGTGTTGCCTGCAACTCAGCCTCTGACCCATAATTGATTACCTTTCCCGCCGTCGTCAGTAATCGCCAACACAGGAAGCAAGAGTTGACGAGCCAAAAGCACACGTGCCACCTTGAACGACAGAGGTGGCGATGGTCATAGTAGTGGCGACGAACAATCTTACAGTCCTGGAAGCCAACGCGCGAATGAAGGGGCAAAATCGCGACTAAAGGGAGAGGGGGATTAGATCGAACTGGGGGGGTCGCCGGAGGAAACAGAGTGGGGTTCAGATCAAGAGTGGGGGGTGCCGGCGGGTTCAGATCGAGATGAGGGGGGTCCAGATCGCGATTTGGAGGGGGGAGGGGGCCAGGTCTAACCACCACCTTCGATGAGAAGATGAAAAGAGACAGGAAAATGGAAAGAGAAAGGAAAAGAGGAAAGCTTCGGGTGAAGAAAAGAGGGTGATAATTCCAATTATTCTCTCTCCAATTCATCATCCAGTCAGCACATACCGGTCAATAAAGCATAGTTAACGGTCAACATCCAATTTGTGACAGAAGTGTGTGACTTTTGCTCCTATAAGGTAACCACATGTCTACTTTCGCTCCCAAAAAAAGCCCGTGGTGCTGGGCGTTCTCTGGGACAAAGCTCATGTGTATTATTGCTCCTTAACCCTAGGGAAAATCCTTATGAGGGCCCAATTAAACAATATAATATCAAATAAGGCCCAAATGAAACTCTCATGTCAGAAAAATATTTTTGAATGCAGGACTGAAAATTAATTAATTTGAAATACTAGGTGCAAAAAATATTTCAGGATGCAGGATATAATTTAATATAAATAAATAAAAATATATATTAAAAAAATGCCATCATTATTTCTTTTTGTGCTTCTTAGGAGGACAAGCACATAAAGAAAAACATGGAATGAGGATCCAAATATAATAGGGTTAAGTAGCAAATTTGTCACGATAAGTTTTCGTTGAGGAGCAATGTTACTCTGGAAGTTTTTCTTGTCTCCATGTTGCCTTGAAAGTTCTAAAACGTAAAACGTAGCAATGTTACCAATTTCGGTTAAAAAGTTAACGGTCAATGTTAATTTTTAATGGAATAGGCAACATTACTAAGTTTTGAAATTTTCGGGCAACATTGAGAAAAAAATCTTTCAGGGAATTATTGCTTATGGGCCTATACTTTTAGGACGAACTTACTACTCAACCTAATATAATAACCAAGGATGTGATGGATATAATTTAAATTAGCACATATAGAAAAGGGAAAATTACAATCAAATTTCATTTAAACTTGGAAAATCTTAAAAAGTACATTAACACATAAAATTATAAATAGGTCTCAAGGGACTATTTTG
Organism: Acacia pycnantha; assembly: GCA_025563575.1. NCBI lineage: Eukaryota > Viridiplantae > Streptophyta > Magnoliopsida > Fabales > Fabaceae > Acacia > Acacia pycnantha. The sequence continues at coordinate 67,295 of JAMWYP010000018.1, read as the reverse complement.
AAATTTTGAAATGTTGCGCTTTTAACAAAATACCATTCATTTTTTTAAAAGAAAGAACCCTTGCTTAGGTAGACTCCAATAGCTAACGACCGGGGCTCTAGTGACAACTTGAGTAATAAAATTGACTACTTAAGTTCCATAAGCCTCATCTGGCGTCGTTGAAAATTTCAATAAAGGCAATCACAACTTGAATATAGCGATTGACAACTTTCGCTCCAACGATTGTTAATGACTACACTTAAGTTGTTATTTACAATACTAAAGTTGTCATTACCTTTATTTAACTTGTCAACAATGCTTGAAAGGGCTAAAGGAGCTCAAATAGTTAATCTCATTATTTAAGTTGTCATCAAAGCTTTGACCGCTGCCGGGATGGTGCCGGCCACTGAAACTCTGGCGGCGGAGCTCCGGCACCTGTGAAGGTTTTTTCTTTTTAAAAAAAAAAAACTCGAGAAGCATTTTAGTAAAAACACAACATTTTAAAATTTCAAATTCCTTCTTAGATACCTATTTATCCTTTCCATTTGTTAACATACTTTTTAGGGTTTCCCAAGTTCAAATGGTATTATTGAAATTTTCTCTATAGAAAAACTAAGCATTTCTTTACCAAAAAAAAAAAAAAAAAGAAAAATTAAACATTTCTTCATAATTCATAAGTATTATTACTAATTATTCCCATCATAATATTATAAGTATTATTTTACTGATTTCTATTTTTTATTGTTTTATTTCTTTCTGTAAAAAATTGTTTTAACTTTTAAATTTTTAAACGTTTATAAATATTTCATGCAAAAAAAAAAAAAAAAAGCTTATGAATATTACATTCTGAAGCGAGGGCTGGCCGTTTTTCCCTCTGCCTCATTCGCTGAAGGAACGCGGCGTCGCGCCACCCAGAGCCTGACTCAGCCAGTCTACTCCTCCGCCATCTGTGATTCTATCGCACTCTCTTCATCTCTCAGCTCTCCTCTACACGTTAGTTTACTTCCCTTGCATGCTCTCACTGCTTAACTTCAATTACTTTACCCTCCTCAACTTTGGATTTTCATTGGCTTTCTTTTATCTAAACCTTGCCATTCATAGGCCCGTGCTTTGTCTTTCTTCTTCTTCTTTGTTTTTCGGTTTATTCAGTTCTTCAATAGTCTTTTTCTTAAAGTGTTTTGCTAAATTTTGATATACACTGAAACAAGCTTTATGTTAATTTATAATGTATATTAGTGTTTTATGGTTCATTTGTTGGAGTTTAGCTTTTATTAATTGGGTGGTTCATGATGAATCTGGTTCTTGTGAAGTGTGGAAATAAGAATTTAGGAGAATGCTGTCTCTTAAGAAAATATTCAGCTTTTTAGCTGTTGAACTATTAATTTTAGATTGTTGTATGCTTAATGAAATCTTTGTTCGTGATTTTTTGATGTACACTTTTGATTTGATTCTTTATCACTTGATTACTTGCATTCACTGCTGAACATATACTGGACTCTTTTAATCTTTCAATTATATCACAGAGTTCATCTGGTTTCTATTGCTTTAAAACCGTTGCCATCAAGTGGAACCAGAACCTGTAACTCGGTGGTGGCAAGCTCTATGGGTGAAGAGTATGATTCATATGGACAAGGCAAAAGGAAAAAAGGAATGAAGAAGGCAAAGAAAGAGAGAGTTGGCTTTAATAGAGGCAATCCGCATAAACCTGGAAGAGAAATGGGAAAGGAGGGAACTAAGAAAGAGAGAGTTGGCTTTAATAGAGGCAATCCGCATAAACCTGGAAAAGGAATGGGAAAGGAGGGAACTATGAACAACAGAAAGATAGCCCAGGAATCTCGTATCAGGTATTGGCTCATCAAATGGTTAGAATATTATGAGTTTGTCTCCATATTAAATTCCTAGCTCTGGCATAAAACACAATAGTACACCTGCCAATTTTTACAAATATATTTGATGAAAAGAATATTCGTAATTTACGTGATATCTGCAGGAAACAGGTTGATCCTGAAACAACGAAATACTTCTCTGAAATTGCTAATCTTTTTGAAAGTAATGAGGTTGACCTGGAGGAACGATCGGTTATATGTGGTAATGCTCTTGAAGAAACCAGGGGAAATGAATTTGAACTTGCAACTGATTATATTATAAGCCACACCCTGCAATCACTCCTTGAGGCTTGTGATGTAGACAACCTTTGCTCTTTCCTGCAAAGCTGTGCCAAGGATTTCCCTTTTATTGCAATGGATAGATCTGGTTCTCATGTAGCTGAGACAGCCATTAAATCTTTAGCTGCTCATCTTGAAAATCATGAGGCTCTTCCTTTAATTGAGGAGGCTTTGACTGTGATATGCAAGGTATAAGTCTTATAATCCTACTACTAAAACATCAAAATTTAGATTTTGTATTGGCTGCCTGCTACAATTGCATGCTTCCTGGCATTAGTTTCATTAGATTACTTCTCCTTCTCTTACTGCAATGTACGGAAATAATCTTATGAGTCTTCTGCTAGGAATTTGACATGCTTACATAAGTATACTTGTCTTTTTGGCAGGTGGTTGCTGCTAATTCTGTGGATTTGATTTGTAATTGCTATGGTTCTCATGTTCTTCGTAGTCTTCTTTGCCTTTGTAAAGGGGTACAACCTGATAAGCGTGAACATTATGTATCAAAATCAGCAACAAATGTAGCAGATCGATTGAATTTGAAGACATTTCCTTCAAAAGAAGATCATCCAGCACAATTTCATCCTGGATTTCCAGATTTACTAAAGTCCCTTGTGTCAGAGATATTAAAGCACGTCAAAGAATTTAGCAAGACACCGCTAGTTGATCAGTTTAGCAGTTTAGTTCTTCAGGCAAGTGTTTTGATTTAATTTAATTTCTCATGAATTAAATGATGACTTCTATACATCTAATGGTGTGGCCTTTTTGACTTATGGATATATTTCTTCTTCTTCTTCTTTTGTTTGAGAGCATTGTGCATGTATGATGGTGTTTTGTATTGTTTGCACCTCTTATTTTTGGTACTATTCTACTAAGATTAATAACATGATGAAAATTTGGTCTTTTGAGAAACTTTATCGTGCCTAATTGTCTTTTTTTTTTTTTTTTTTAAACTTCTTGTGTTAGACCTTTTGATAACTGTGTCTTGGCCTTTTGTTTTGGCCCCTCTTTAATTACTTCTGCCTCATTGAGGATTCTGTTTCTTTTCTGGCAGACTGCTTTAAGGCTCTTGGCTGGCAATGATGAAGAGCTGTTTCACATCATTCCGGTCCTTATTGGCTGTGAAGAAGAAAATATTGCAGAGGGCAATCTTATAGGAACAGCAAGAGTACGAGAGCTTGTGAAGTTATTGAAAGAACCTGCATTTAGCCGTCTAATGGAGGTTAGCAACCTACATATCAGGGCAAGCAAAATAATGCAATTAGTTGATTATTATGTTTATGATTTTTCAGTTTTACTTTCATAGAATCATATGTTCCTTTTAAACTTTCTTTATCTTCTATGTGTCCGATTTTGTTATAGGTCCGTATAAAAGCAAATGGCATCATTAATCTTAGTTAACACTTCTGTGGGCATAATCTCTCAGAACTATTAGTGTATAATTTTGTATATTAGATTTAGTATTACTGACGATTCTCTCGCTCTCTCTCTCTCTCAAAAATATTCCTTTCAGCAGACTGGTCTGAACATTTGATATTTTATGCATGCTAGCTGTACATAATTTGTATGGTGCTTACCTTTTTGGGCTATTATATGCCTAATAGTCTCATTCTTGTGTATTGTCCTTACTTTTTTTTTTTTTTTTTTTATAAGCAGTCATCGAGTTATACATTTTATATAGAGATATGGAATTAAAAGAGTTTCGTGAATTTTTGCAGGTTGTTTTGGAAGTATCTCCTGAGGCCTTGTACAATGTTATGTTCACAAAAGTGTTCAGGAATTCATTGTTTGAGCTATCATCTGATCAGTGTGGGAATTTTGTTGTTCAGGCATTGATTTCTCATGTGAGAAATCCTGATCAAGTAATGAACCCAACACCTTGTAGTTTATCAGCATTGATACTTCGCTTTATGAGATCCTGTACAAATATATGTTCACCACTTGTTATACAGGGTTCTATGTTTTTTTGTCCTTAGCATATTCATTTCAAATTAATCGCGTGTTCTTATTTTTCCCTTGCAGATGTTTATATGATGTTTTTAAAGATGTGTAAGTTTTTTTTATTTGTTGTATTTGCCAGATGGAGGTGATTTGGGAAGAACTTGGCCCTAATATTGAAAGTCTTTTCAAAATGGGAAGGTCAGGAGTTGTTGCTGCACTGATTGCTGCAAGCGAGAGGCTTCATAGTCATGAACACAAGGTTTGTATATCAATTGCATTTTCAATAATGACTGAATTACATTAATTTACTACAATAATTGTAGCAGCAAACAAAACCAAAGTATGTCACCAGCAAACTGAAGCTATTGTAGTTTCTTAATTTTTTTTTTCTTACCTTCACAAAAAGTTCAATAATATTTTTGTGAATTTTTTGCAGTCCTGTCAAGTCCTTGCTGAAACAGTGTGTTCAGTGGATGGGTCTACAAAGTGGATCATTCCGCGGTTACTATTCCTTGATAACTATTTCAGTTGTGAAGACAAGTCCAATTGGAGTTGGCAAAGTGGTGCTAAAATGCATGTCATTGGTTCTCGGATTCTGCAGACAGTATTCCGTTTCAGAAGTGTAAGGAACATTTTGAATATGCATGTGTGGGGTTTTTTCTTTCAAGTTTGAGTCAAGCAAGAGTATAATGGAATACAGAAGCATATTGTTTTTTCTTGTGCACATATTTATATGGACTTGAAAATAGAAATTTGGTAAATCCCTTTGAAAAGTAATGTTTGCATGGGTGTAAGAAATATGATAATGTAATGAATAGTTGATGAAATTAATGAGTGAGAAATTATTTATTAGTTTTGTATATGTCATGATTTTTATGATACAATGTGGTTGTCTTCCTTATGAATAAAATGTTACTTTAACATTTCAAAATCTGAGAGACTGAGACAGTTAAAACTAAGAAAACACAAAGTTTAAGACTCTTGTATAAGTTTAGAAAACTGAAAAGGCTTTTCTTTACACATCTATTTGATAAACTAAAATCAGAGTGAGGTTGTCATTATCTCTCAATCTTTTTTGTTTATTTGTTGTTAAACCCCTATTCTTCCACCGTCCTTTGATAAGCAATGTTCCTAATTTTTAAGATATTTTTTTTCCTCTTTAGTTCTCTTTCTCTCTTCTTTTAATATTTCAACCTTCTTTTAAATATCTTTTAATATTCCAGTCTCCTCCCCATATATTTTTTCCTCTAGGGGAAGGGGAACTTCTTCCATTTTACTGAGGTAGCTTATTCTTAATGCACGTTTTCATGGAGTGATTTTTGCGGTGAATTTATTTTGCCATATCAAAGATTTATTGTTACCGTGCTATATAAATTGCTAATCTTTGGCATATAATTATAGAAAGTGGTACTTTCATGTAGAAATTCTTTGTAGAATAGTTTATTCAAATTATGTATAAAATTACATTAATTTACTACTTTCTGATGAACTGAATTTATTGACAGGAATATATAAAACCTTATACCGGCAGTATCACAACTATGGAAGATAACCACATACTTGAAACAGCCAAGGATTCATGGGGATCACGGGTTATTGAAGCCTTTCTAAGTTCAGTTGCTCCGGGAAAGCAGAAGCGTAGATTAATTAACAAGTATGTTTTTCAACCATTTGTTTACATTATCTAGAAGCACTTATCTATGCTGAAATGATAAAATATCTCATTAGTTTCTTCACGTCCATGTGGAAGATCTTTGTTCCTTAGTATGGAATCTTTTGCAATGGAACAAATAGGTGGATTGGTTGAATTCAACCATGGGGATGAAAACTAATTGACTAAACGCAATGAATGGAAATGACTGTTGAGATGCTTTTCAAAGATTGAGGGCTATCAATTGGCAAAAGGGAATTGCAGGCTATTTTTGCATACCCTAACATTTTAGGGGGTTTCTGCTCATTTTCTCGGATCCTTTAATTTCTTTCTTTAGTAACCATTATAAGATTTCAAGCTTAAATGTGTGATAGATTTTAAATCGTCTACTTTATTAATATTCTTTGTTGTTGCCCTTATCTTTTGCAATTTATTTTAAGGCTACGTGGGCATTTTGGAGAGATTGCATTACACCCTTCTGGCTGTTTTACTGTTAAAACATGCTTCACCGTCAGTAATCTGTCACTAAGAGAGGCTATAGTGTCTGAATTGTTGTCTGTTCGAAGTGAGCTTTCCAAGACTAAGCAGGGCTCCTTCATTCTAAGGGAGCTAGATGTTGATGGGTAAGTTGTTCGCTCCATGCTGTTTTTTACTGGCTAGATTTTCTTGCCAATGCCATTCATTGTTGGAGATATTTCTTTACTGTCTAGACTTTCTTGCCAATGTCATGCTTTGTTGGAGATATTTTTTAAACTGCTTAGTCTCTAAATAGGGTGCATCAGTCAAATTTCTTATAAAATAGGATTATATTTAGTTGCAGATTCCTATATCTTTGCTATTAGATTCTCCAATAAAATCATAATGTATTAAAAAAATTCTTAAAAAACCCCATCATGTAATATTGAAAAAGATATACTTTCCTGCAAAAATATACTTACAATGTTCCTATTGGTTAATTACATAATTGAACAACTTGATAAAAATGTACAAGGACTGCGTGGGAAAAAAACCATCTACTATTTCATGCGATGATATTTGTAGCTAAGGTATTGTTTATTTGTTTGCTTTATAGTTTTATTGAAGTTAATCTTCATGAATTATGCTTTTGTTGTGTTCCCCAGATTTGCTGCCAGACCTGATCATTGGAGGTCCAAGCAAGAATCGAAAGAATCAGCTTATAAAGATTTTTACGCTACATTTGCTTCTGATGATAACAAGTCAACCAAAATGAGTGGCTTTCTTGCTAACGAGTCAAATAAAAATTCAAAACCAAAATCTGTCAAGGAAGTGAGTAAAGAGATCGATCAATCCTAGCTTCTGCCACTCCATTTTTGAGCTTGTCTGGATCCAAGAGAAAATCAAAAAAAGAAAAGCAGAATAGTAAGAAAAATGCTCAATTTGGTAGAGATGATGGTAGCTCTAATAGGAAAAAGAAAAGTTTCAGCAAGGATGGTGCGTCTGTGAAGAAACGAGGAAGAGATAATGATGTGTCTGAAGCTTCTCAGAAGAAATTGAAGGCATAAGACGAGGTATAGATCAGAAGACGGGATTCTTCAGAATAGGATGGCATTAAGCATGGCAGAAGAGTTCTAAAGATCTGATGCATGAAGGTTTGAACGATACTTCACAGCTTATAAAATTTTGTATCACTTACTAAGCTGTATAGACTTTTAATACACAGGGTGAGACAGGTAGTTGTTGAGACTATTTTCCAAATCCGTCTACCATATTCTTTTTCATTCACGCTAGTACAGCTAAAAAAGGTAATCAAATATTTATCAAACTCTTTGGGCTATGCTGTGTGTGTGATTCTGCACATTGGGATATCAGTGTATTTATACAAGTCGAATCTTATTGATTCATATATGAATTAGAGAACCCAACTAGCTTAGCCATCAAAACTTTAAATACAATGCAGAATGCAGTGCATATATATAAATAACTGACCGTCCAAAGGTGAAACCCCAGGTACACCCACATGTTAATTTAAACATGAAAAAGGTAAAAAATAAGTGAAGGAAATAGAAGAACATGTATGTTTAATATTGTTGTAACCTTTATGCTCCCCTATCCTTCATGTGTGATTGGATCAAACCTGTCATAAAAACAGAGATGGTCTTGTCAATCATCGGATAGCTGTGGTACGACTGAAAGGCTTGAAAATTTAGCAGCAAGTATTAAGTGTTTGCTTATTCTGCGTCGGATTTGATTTGCTTGGAGGAATCGTTCTAAAACTTGAATCCACCACCACCTGCCTTGAAGGGTTCTTCCTATGTGCAGCAGCCTGAGAAGATGAAGTCTTGCTTAATGGCAAAGAGTTCACTTCTTTTGATGGGAGAGCCTCAGATTTGACTCTAGTAGGAGACCAGGTTGATAATGATAATAGCAGTGAAAGTGTAAGAGCAAGAGCAGCCAGTGGTCTGGACCAGAGGCACTTCATGGTATTGGTAATGGTAGATGGTAATAGAGGATTTTGATTCTTACAGGTTTGTTTGATGGTTTTTGTTGCTTGACGCATTATTGTGGGTCAAGTCTCTTTGTGCTAGTGATGGGATACTAATGGGCAATTGGTGTTTGATTTATATTCTTTCTGATAATGTGACAGAGAACTGTTTGAGATCTGACCCCTGGTTGATCATGTGCTCAAACTCTTGTCATTCTGCCTTTTTGCGTTGTCTAGCCTTAGGTTCGGTGAAAATGGTGACAGAAATTTCAGAAAGGTCATGTGATCAGGCACGTGATGTTACTATATATCTTCCACTTTCTTGGAAAAGGCCAAAGGTGTAGATCAATTTAGTCAAGCCAATTATGATCTTTTGATTCCAAAGTTGTTTTAAAAAAATAATTCATGTGATCTCCTTGGGGGGTTTTGTTAGTAGCCTAGTTTTATTTTTTGGGTGTAAAAATATCCATAATTTTTTATGAAAAGTATATCTAGTATCATATAATTTTTAGAGGTGCAAGAACACCTATAAACATTTAAAATTGGAGCAAAAAAGTTAGGACGGTTAAATATAACCTAATATTGTTATATATGCACATGTAAAAGTAATGCGAGCCCCACCACAAAAAAATAATAGCGTTAGGTTATATTGGTAATAACATCTTTGCTCCAATTTTAAATATTCTAGGGTGTTATTGAACTTGTGAAAGATATATGGTACTGAATACACTTTTGGTAACCGTTCATGGGTATTTCTGTACTTTAATCGTTATTTTTTTATTAAAAAGAAAATTGAATCAAAATTATTTTTTTATTTTTGTATTTATTTTACTCCGTATATCAAATGGATGTTAAAAACTCTTTTTTTTTTTTTTCGAAAGCAAAAGGGCAGGCTAACAACTCTTAAATCACCTAAGAAAAAGTCATCTATTGATGATTAACACAAATATTAATTTGATAGGCATGTTTTATGTCAGTCATCATTCAATTATCTAAGAAAAAAAGAATGTTGGTACTTGTTAGTGACCAATCATCTTTCGGTTCCATGCTCATTTTTCGAATTGTGCCAATCGTCTACGCAAATTCACTCATCAGAAATGAGGTTGCAGGTTAGGGAATAGGGAGGGCCAAATCGTTTAAATTAACTTATAATGTTTTTGGATTGATCGATTTTGTAGCTCAAGACCAGTGCATTTCTATTTATTTGTCAGAAAACTGATTGCTTAGTAAATACTAATAATATATATTTCACTTAAATACTTCAATTAAATAAGAGATTTATTTGTATTCACGGCTAAGGAGTTTAAACGAACATGCCTAAGTAAAGCTTACTTTTATCGATAAATAACTAATAAAAATGTTTTTTAAAATAATTAAAAGGGTAAAGGTGTAAAAATACACATGTGTTTTATCTCGAGAGCACCCAACACCAAATGTCTTTGTTAGGTGCAAAACTATACATAAACTTTCAAAATTGGGACAAAAATTGACCCGTTAAATTGACTTAATAGAGTTACTTTTTCAGTAGGCCCCACATTATTAAAAGAAATAAAAAGCCTGACTTTTAAATTTACCCTACTGCCCTCCCTTCCCTATCAGTCGCTCGACGTCGTCCCCCCTGCTTCGGCACCATCATTGCCGCCGGATCCGGCAACAATATTGCTCCTCCGCTGGCAACGCCTTCGTCTCCTCCTCTAGCAGCCCCAACTCCAACTTCGCCGAGCTCTCCTTCTCTTTCCCCTTCATCAACCTCACCACTAGATCAGAAACCAAATAAACAAAATCCGAGACACAAAAAAGGGAACGATTAAGCAAAAAAACAAAGAATCACTCACATCGATAGTTAGTAGCAGAAGGAGCAGAGACTTTGCAGGCGGCCGGAAGAGTAACGGCCTTGGTGACATTCAAGATGACGTCCAACTGAGCGCTGCTTCGGAAGGCCTCACACAGCCAAGCGGCGTTGGTCTTAAGCACAGTCTTCAAGCCAGAGTAGCAATTTCCCTTAGAGACTTCCCCTTCAATCCAATCTTGATCGTTTAGGATCAATGAATAGATTCTATAGTCCCATGGAATCGGTGAAATCTGTAACATCCCAACTTTTCAAAAGCAGTATAATTTTTTTCATCGAGTAGAGCACCGGAGCGATTGAGTAATCGATATGTATATATATAAAATGCCGTAAGTCCAATTTGGATACAAAAGCGGTACAAAACCGTGTTGTTCAAAAGTATAATACAACAAAAGAAATCTTCAATCAAGAAATCTTCAACCGGATCTTCTACGTGGCACGCTTGCTTCTCTCTTTGACCTCGATCCTCCGGACCTTAAGCTATAGCTTAGATCCAATTTAGCGCATTGGATCTCAGGTAACGATTAACCTCATGCTCAAATACAACAAAGATATACAAATGATGATATTCATGAACAATAATGACAACACATAAACATAGAGCAAGAGGTATAATCGGTAACCTTAACAGAGTCTCTATCCGTGAATGTATAATCGGTGACCCTAAATAGAGTCTCTAACCGTGAATGTATCTCGGTAACCCTAAATAGAATCTCTATCCATGAATGTATAATCGGTGACCCTAATAGAATCCCTATCCGAGTCGGTGACCCAAGACAGAGCCTCCATCCGAGTCGGTGACCCTAAACAGAGCCTCTATCCGGGGTTGTATCTATCACATATGGTAAACCTAAGTACCATTCCATAAGCACGGTGCATATAGCACCGAATAGAATGGCCGAGTAAGTCTACCATAGGGGCCTCACCGAGGTTAACGATGACCGGTTGGAACACCCACATAGACTAGCCTTGCCTTCGGCACCAAACTATCCACACATCATATCATCACATATTTGCATACTATAAACATCAGAGTCAGTGTTACAGTATGCGAACGTACCTTCGTTGACGGTCGTCGGTATTTCCGGAAAACGCACGCTTACGGAAACAATAAACGTCCAACAATGCTCGTCGGACGGCGTAACGGCAGCAGATCAAGGTTACTGATGTCCTATAAGAGTAATATCACATTTTTTAGTGATTTGACATCATAACTGGCATTTTAGGTAAAAATTACCATTTTGCCCCATACCCCTAATCGGCGGAATTTCGCCAAAGACTTCGTTACTTTAACTCCCAACTTTCAGAAACTCAGTCCCTACTATGTTTTTACCTCGTCAAGCATCTTTCGACGCAATGAGGCCTAAAAACAAGAATAGGAATCTCATCTCCTACTTCCTAGATCTAACTAACAATTCTACTAAAACTACCGAAAGAACTACGAAAGCTTAGGTACCGAAAAACTTACCCAGAGCTTCGCTACAAATTTCCCCGGCTCCTCCTTCTCTCTAACTTCTCTCTATTTTCGAAATGCTCAAGAGGAATGGTGTGAGAATTGTGAAGAGAGGATGGTGCTATTTATAGAGATTTTGTAGGGGTATTTTGGGCATTTTCGATTTATTCCTAACCACACAAATTAGGGTTTATTGAAGGGTGATTTTTGGCCACAAAACACATCAAAACCGTCCTGCCCCTTGCCCAAGCCAAGGATGAGTCACCAATTTTGCTTTTGCTTTTTGCTTCCAGCCCGATAAATTCCCGATCGGTCCGAATCGCGTAATCTCGAAAATCTCAAAATTCGAATTACAACTTTGAAGACATTTTCTCACTTACTAGAAATATCCGGGCTAAACAAATTTTTGATTCCATACATTCCAAATCTGAAGTTTCTAAATTACTAATTGAATTAATTAACAACTTCTGACAAAAATTCACTTATTCCAAATATATCCAGTAATTATAAAATCATCTCCAAATGTTGAGTTATAATTTATTTTGTTCAAATCCTAATTTTAGGACTATCTGCCTATTTATCAGATTGTCCCTATTTCGTCTTATTAGGAAAAAGTTCTACCGGCTTCTAATTAACTTCGGAAAAGGTCACTTGAAGGTAAAAATCCACCGAAACCTTGACTTAAAAAATCCTATTTCTGGTTCTCTAGATAAGATCCGTTTCCTATTTATTTTTTTACTATTCACTTTAATTTAATTATATAATAAAATATTACAACTTGAAAACAAATATCATGATATTTTATCTCTATTCCTATCCATATTTTCTCCCAAAATTCGGTCCACATCTGATCCTTTTTTTTTCGTTTTATATTTTATTTAATATAAAATAATTATTTAATAATTATTTTACATAATTTCTTACATAATTTTCCTATTGGTCCAAACTTGTATTTAGGCTTAAAAATACCTAATCTCATTAATTTTTCTTGAAAATTTCCAATTAATTAGAAATACATTAGAAAATACATTTATGCTAATTCTTAGCATTTACCACCAATTTTGGAGCTTTACATAATTATCTTTGAATTTTCTTTGCTTAAGCTTAAATAATTACCCAATAATTACTTAATTGCTTTCTTAACAGTTGTGGATAATTTTCTTAATTAAGATAACTCCTTATCCTCAATCTTTTGTATTAACATTAGAATTTCATGACTCTTGCATTAGTTTAGAATTTAAGGGGGCATTATGGTCATTATAATACTTTTTGATCCCCTTCTTATAATTTTCCCAAGGTGATAATTTATTAAATTACTAAAATTAGAGATAATATACTCTCCTAATTTTAATAATTATTTTACTGCCTTCTAGGATTTTTCATAATTTTCCTAAGTTACTTATGTCCTATAAGGGCATTTTCGTCATTTGGCACTAGAATTCTCTAAGTTCCAAGAAATTTTTCCTTTAAAAAATAAGATAAATTTAACATATTCTTTGAGACCACATGTTCACCTAGGTATTATTTCACCAATTTATGATACAGATTTTTAGGGTATTACAAAATCCGTTGGAATTTCTCTCATAGGGAAGGTCAAGAAACTATATAATCGATTCTCCGTGGAAGTTTTGAAAAAACGAAAAAAAAGGTAAATGAGCAAAAATACACATGTGCTTTACCTCAGGAGCGCCAAGACATATACTTTTTTGGGAGCAAAATACACACGTGGTTACCATTTTGGAGCAAAAGTCACATCCCACCGTTATGTTATCATTTACAAGTGATGAGAGAGAAAGAGCTGAAGTGAACAAGAACATAACGGTGGGATGTGACTTTGCTCCAAAATGGTAACCACGCGTGTATTTTTGCCAAAAAAGCATATGTCACACAAGACTCCTGAGATAAAGACATGTGTATTTTTACTCTTTTACCAAAAAAACTAACGTTGTAAATTGCAGACAAAAATCACAACAAACCCATAATCTAAAATGAAATTGTGAAAATTGAGGACAATGTTGACGCATTGAAATTCCTCCTCGAAAATAACTCAAAATCTCTTTTTTCTTGCAAACGGGAAATAGACCCATAACACAAACCAAATACCCACATTCCCAAAAGTCGCAGGAACAAATCGAAGTCATGGCAAACTAAGGAGTAAGGTCATGAATTGCAACGAAGAGAAGAGAGAATAGAGAGAAAACTAGAATTTGTCTGTGATAGTTGTGGAGATATGAGATTTGTGCCTTCTACGAATTGCAGTGGAAGCAGGAAGATATTTGATGAAGACGAAGAGGGTGTGAGATGGTGGGAACAGGAGGGCAGTAACGTAAATTAAAAAAGTAAGGTTTTTTTTTTTTTTTTCCTTTTAATAATGTGGGGCCCAAAAAAGTAACTATGTCAAGTCAATTTAACAGTAATGATATTTTTGCCCTAATTTTGAAAGTTCATGTGTAGTTTTACACCTAAAAAAAAATTGGTGTTGAATGCTCCTCAGAGTAAAACACATGTGTATTTTTGCAGCTTTATCCTAATTAAAATATAAAATTGACAATAATTTGGTTCAAAATATATTTCAAATTTAAATAATTAGCACTTATAACTTATTATATTTAACAAATTTTTTATGGAATTTTTATATAAAGTTACTGAATATGATCATAACTAAAAGATTAAGAGTGAGTTGACACAATTTTATAAGATGAAAAATGTAAAAATAGTAAACTTGATGGGTTATATTTGCAAATTTAATAAGTTTGCAACTGTTAAGATGATTTTGTAAGTTGGAAAGGATCCAAGATGGTTATATATATATATATAAGGCAGCTGCAAACTTACAGTAAACTGCACCTCAATGATTTAGAATTTTAAATGCAAAGGCATAAGGCTAAAATGGTCTTTTAAACGTAAAGGAAGCTTCCTTATTGTGAGAAAGTCGCTCCAGCATCCACCCGTGTGTACAAACACAGAAGCATGGGCAGACAGGGCCGGGCATTAAATTGGATGGGCTCAGATAAGCTAGGGTCAGGAAAGGAAATTAGGTCGAGTTTGTCGGGCTGGTTTGTTTAAATCCTTGCCTTTTAAGGGTTGGATTTAAAAATTAAATTAGTTAAATAAAATTGATCCTATAAGCCTGGCCCTACAGGAGCCCAGGCTTAAAAGCCGGCCCTGCAGGTTTCAGGCCGCCCGTTAGGACCGTTAAATTTTTTTAAACAAAAAAAAAAATTTGGAGTTAAAAGAGATGTCCTCACATTCAAATATTCATTAAAAATGAAAGTCAGTTTCTTTCCTTATATTTATAACATTTTCATCACAAGTCATAAGGTCAATCTTGCCATAGAAATATTGAATAATAGTTTAAATTTAAAACCTGAGTATATTTTTTTATGTTTTATGTGAGTTATTTGTAAACAATAGTTTGCTTTTGATTACGAATTAATGAATATGTTTATTTGTTGGATGATTCGTATTGTTTGGATATTAATGTTGACAAGATTTATTTGATAAATTAGTCGCTCCCAATTTCAACGCCACCGTTTTAGAACGTTGCCAGCAACAACTTTTCGGCGCTCTTTGTTTCGAAACGGGAAAAATAAAATAATAAATTAACAGATAACGCTGGAATCCCCAGTAACCATTTCCTCGAATCGAAGCCTGGTCGAATTGGCGAGATACAGATCTCAGGTGATTTTTTTTTTTTTCTTACTTCGATTTCCTTTCTCAGGCCCGAAGTCTTCCAATTTTCAATAAGAATCTGTTTTGATTTCTCTCTTTGCTGATTATGTATGGGATTTGATCGATTTGTGCTTGAGTATGTTCGTTTGATTTTTATGCTGCCCAGTTCTTTTTCCAAGTCAGCAATAGTGGATTCTAATTAAGGCTTCGTCTTGCAATTTTGATTTGTGGGTGGTAAATTTTCGTTGAATTCATGATCCATTTTCGAGATACAAGGAAATTCGTTATCCACAAAATCAGTTTACCCTATGTTTTTATTTTTTGTGAATCGGGGTGATTGGGTGGAATTACCTGAGTATTTGGCAGGTGTGGAAACCGAAAAAAGGTACAAAATTGAAGGGGAATTTTAGAAGATAGCAAAGTGGAAAGGTTCAAAAACTTTTCTGCTGGGGAAGGATCGGTCCAACCAAGTAGCATCTTGTTTCAAGGACATGAATGAATTTCCGGGGAACCAATGTTCAGTAGAAGAGGAAAATTTCATTCTTGATCAGTCCAAGCATTAGATAGTGTTATCAAACACCATGTTGAGACTTGAGAACAAGGTTAAGCTCCCAGAGAATCAGTTTTCCGTTCAAAATTGTTCATTTTTGCCATCAAACTTTACACAGCCATACATTTAGGAGAAGAGGGTGACGACTGGATAGACAGTTCTGCTTCTCTTTCATATCTCTGAGTCTGTAGTTATTACTGGGCTCTACTTCCCCTTGTTATGTCTTATGGTGGATACTTAGGTTTAGAGGAAAGGAGAATTATCTGTTTTGGATGAGCAGGGCTTCATACAATGAACAAACATAAAGTAGCTGTTAATAGTTATAATTTGAGAGTAGATGATTTTGGATTTCTTTCATTTGCTGGTACTTGGTGGTCGACAGATACAATCTAGTAATTTTATGTTACTTACAGAATAAAGTACAATGATACTTTTATTGGGGTGATTTTATATGCTTCACTAGTCTCAGTAAATTTTCTGCTATACACTGCAGGGAGCAATGTGGATGATGAATCTACTGCTAAGATAAGATTTATGGGAACTAGGTGGTGCTGTTATTTTATATCATTCTATAAAATTTAAGCATCGACACTTGTGTTTTTGACTGAAATTGTTATAGGTCTCTGTTGGCAAGTGACGATTCAAAATTTTCAAGTTTATTGGCCATGTTTTATCTCTCATAGGTTGTTCATGCTTCTTAGTTGGTAATAGTAGGTCGTATGTTTCCTCCATCTGAAATATCCCATAGAACTCATTATTTGTGTACAATTATATACGTTTGACTGAGGTAGTGTCTTTGAATTGATCCTCTGATTCCAAACCAACAATGTAACAAAAATTGGGATCTTTTACATTTCTTATTATTGTTTTCTCTAATTTATTTGCTATCTTTTTAATCATATTTTTATCCTCAATCAGTGCTAGGTAGGTAGCTAAGATTATTGTTGGGATCAAAGAAATAAAGTACAGTGCAGGTCTTTGCTTGATATTGTTTGACATTTGTTGAATGGCGGAGAAATCATGTGTCAAGCGCCTTCAGAAGGAATTTAGAGCTCTTTGTAAAGTACATCATCTTACTTCCTTCTTAAGTTGTGTTTCGATGTAATGCAAGTCAGGGTTTTTGCAATATGTCAACTGGATAATGCTTAATCTTTATCATGAATTTGCAGGAGCCCGTGTCCCATATAGTTGCTCGTCCATCACCTAATGATATACTCGAGTGGCGTAAGATTGCCTTCCAGTTTTTCATTTTCTTAAACTATTTTGTGTTGAATTTATGTAAAAAAAGTAAACGTAAAATTTTAGTTTGCCTGTGTTTTGTGCACATATCAATTTGTTTGGGTTGATATTCATTTTATTTCGTGTTAATGTCTCAGATTATGTGTTGGAAGGAAGTGAAGGAACACCTTTTGCAGGTTTGCTAAGTTGTTGAATTTTGATTATTGCTGCTTTTTGTTTTCAGATTTATTTTGGTGCTTTGTGATGATGAATGTCATGATTTATAATAATGTTTATTGGTCTTATTATCAGGTGGATATTATTATGGAAAATCAAGTTTCCTGCTGAATATCCATATAAACCTCCTGGAATCAGGTGATTTTTATTTATATAATACTCATTTTTCATATTTGCTTGTGCTTAAGTGCTTATCTGGTTTATTGGCATATTGTCTAAATTGTATATGGTCAACCATGTAGCATGACTACACCTAATGGACGCTTCATTACACAGAAAAGATCTGCTTGTCCATGAGTGACTGTAAGTTCTTTCATCTTTTGAATCCTTTGTCTGCTTCAATAATTTTAGGTATGGAAATAGAAAATGAACGAGGATGTGACGGCATTGTTGAGCAATAAAAACATTAGCATAATAAACATAGCGAAGTCAGATAGTTTTGTGGTTACCCATATTCTTCCAATTTAATGATCATGTGAATTATGCTGCTTTTGCAGTTCATCCAGAAAGTTGGAATCCTATGTGGTCCGTATCAAGGTCAGACTGATTAGTTTCATGGAGTTTCTTTATGTGATCTTCTCTTTGTTTTTTTCCTAGATGATGACTGCTTGACTCATGGGAATATGGTTTTATGCCTGATCACCTGTGATTGTCATCTGAGAATTATAGTTGACGCAGATTTCTACTTTATAGTTTTTTTACTGATTCTTCCTATATCTGTCTGAACGCAGCATACTTACGGGTCTTCTATCCTTCATGGTGAGCATGTTAGGGCTTTTCATATTAATTTGAATTAATTATATTATCGTCCATGCTGTATGCTTGTTTTCCACTTGTGAGTTCACTTTCTCTTGCATCATTTTTGTGGAATACAAGCCTTCGCTGAACCAAAGCTAGCTCTCGCACTCTATTTCGATGTGTTTTTCATATGTGTGTGTGTCCGAATAATCAATGCTTCATGATTTGTCACGTATCTAGTACCTTGTTGAGGGCATTTAGTTCTTCCCTTTGCAGGTGGACACCAGTCCAACGACTGGCAGTGTTAGCACTACTATCGAAGAGAAGCGACGTTTAGCAAAATCTTCCCTTGCTTTCAATTGCAAGAAGTAAGTTTATTATACCAGACGTTCATGGTAGAAATTGAGCAAAGTCACTCTGAAATTTGATGAGTTTAACTATTTTGCATACAGTGCAACATTCAGGAAAATGTTCCCTGAGTATGTTGATAAGTACAACCAGCGGCTTTCCGAGCAAGCTGCCTCTGAACAAATGGCATCTGAGGTGGCATCTCGTGACAAGAGTTCAAGGCCCATGTTGAGAAAAGTTACAGAGTTTACAGGAGAAGACATGAAGGTAGCAGCAGGGGAATTGAAAGAGGTGAGGAAAAACAGAAAGCAATCTTTACCCACATGGATGATGTTTTTGCTCTTCTCCATTTTTGGGCTTATAATGGCATTGCCTCTGCTTCAGCTGTGATCATCATGGACCAAAATAAGGATCTTTATGGGTGTGTATGAGGATCCATAAAGTGTCATCCTTACTGGGTTTGATTCCATAAGCTACCTGGTTTTTTTCTGTCATGACTAACATGAATTGTATAGGGAATTGATGGACTTGAAGGCTGCTTTCTTATTTGTGGGCTGATTCTACTCATTTTGTGTCTTTGGTGCCAGCATCTGTGGTAAATACCACAAAAGTTGCATGCTTGTAGTGTTCCTATAAATCCAGTTTGAAGCTGTCTTCTGGTCCTGTTCTTGTTTAAGATGTGTTGGTTTTTCTGTAGTGTATATGCATGCAATGATTAAGATTTTGAAAACTAAATTATGACTCTTGCATGTGCATACACTTATTTTTTGCAACACGGCTTGTTATGGCAGATTGCAGTTGCTCTCCTGGGATGGCCTAGAATATAGTCAGACTTCTGATTTAACTTCGCATAACATTAATTTGCTTGAAGTTTCTATTGCTAATTCGTATGTAATAAATTTTAAAAACAATGAAAAATTAGGTAGAATGACTCCCGTTCAATCCAATGTTAACTGTTCTGTTTTTAAAAAATTAAATCTGGCACTAGGGTTGTCATTATCTGTTACCTAATTTGGAGTAGTTAACTCACGTGGCATGAATGTTCAACAGTATCCTAATCATCTTCTTTAATTTAGAGAGTATTGATATGGATAAATTATGAAAAGATTAACAAATATGAAAAACATATTTTATACTTAGGGTTAAGAGTAACTCTCTAAATATGTCTTCCATAAAGAACGTGAGGGGATATTTTAATTGTAATATATATATATATATATATATATATGCAGTTCACGGATTGACCTTTTCCTAGGCTTTAACCATGAGTAAAAAAATACTCTTCCGGTTTTAAAAATAGTAGTATAAATTATACTACAAAGTATGTTTTATATTTAGAATCTGAGATAGTAAGATCATAAACTGACTACAATAATAATAAAAACTAGGATTAGCGTGTTAAAAAAAAACTTACTACAGTGATAAAAGTTCAACCGGCAAATGTTTGGTTATGTTTGATTTTAGAGGAAAAGGCTTTGAACACGCATGCATTTAGGAGTAAAAATAGGTTAGGCTTTCTATCGAGGTTTATGGCTTAGCCTATGTTAATCATAGTTTGGCCTAGCCTATTTAGTAAAGGCCTATTTAAATAAAGGGTAAGGAGCAATTTTACACATAAGGCTTTTCCCAGGGCGTCAGACCACGTGCTTTTACGGAGAAAAAGTACACACGTGGTTACGTTTTAGGAGCGCCTGTACCATGGCATTATTGGCCGTTATCAATTAACTTGGATGGAATGCCGACGTGGCGCTTATTTACCATTACGCGACATGGATGCGACGTGGATTTGACGTGGACGATGGTAGTAAAAAAAAAAAAAGTACCATTTTGCCCCTTAGTTTTAAATGAAAATTACCTTTTGCCCTTGGTTTTAAATGAAAATTACCCTTTGCCCTTAGTTTTAAATAATAATAAAAACTAAAAATACCCTTCCACCACCGGCCGACCACCACCACCGCCGGCGGCCGTGGTCGGCCGCCGTGGTGGGGTGGCGAGGTGGGGCCCACCAAGGAGGGTATTTTTGGTTTTTTTTTAAAAAAAAACTTAGGGCAAAAGAGTAATTTTTATTTAAAACTAAGGGTAAAAGTTTAATTTTACCATTAGCATTCATTTATCCAACTTAACAGTTGACTAATGGTCAACTAACTGCTGTGGTTTTGGGCGCTCCCAAAACGTAACCACGTGTCTACTTTTGCTCCGTAAAAGCACGTGGTCTTTGGCGCTCCTGGGGGAAAAGCTCATGTGTAAAATTGTCCTTAACCCTTAAATAAATAGGTAATGTCTATTTTCATAAGGCCTAGCATATAGGTCTTCGGACACGACCTATTTAGTTTTTTTTAAAAAAAATGTAGTATTATGCATAATTATATATAATTTGATCTAAATTACTTATATATATTATTATTAAATTTAATAACTTAGTCTTAACCATAATTTTCACATTTCATCATTTAATGAGTTTAACCTTTTCATTCAACAATTGATTACATCTACTTCCCTTCTTTTTATCGCTTGAGATGACAATGCTAGCTTACTACCTTTTCCTTAATTTGTATTATTTGATGCCGAGGCGGACCTAGGTGTATAGTTTGGGGGAGTGCCCCCAAAAATTTAGGATTTTTCTTTAAAAAAATCAAGTTAATAGAGTTAGAATTAATAACTTGGTTTCAAATTTTCATTAGCATTAGCATTATTTATCTATTTTCCTTGAATTAATACATTTTTGAATGATTGTTCACCCTTAAATTAAATGTCCACCCTTAATATATCAATATTGCACTTCGTAATCGGATGGGGATGAATGGTTGAATGATTGTTTAGTACCTTATATTGAAAAATATGTATTTGATAGCATTGATAATAAGGCAATTATGATAGAATTCCAAAACATAAGGCCTAGAAGGATGACATTGTAATTATTTTTATTATAATAAAATATATATTTTTTTAAAAGATATGTACTTGAACTTATTAAGTGTCCACCCTTCATTGTAGTTTATGTAATCGCATTTCTAACCGTATTTAGCCTTGCTTTTTCTAAATGACAAGTTTGTAAAATAATTTCCTCTTTATTACATTATCAATATTCACTTGATTTCATAAAATTTTTTTTCTTGTTTATATTCTTTTGTTTTTTAATGCATTTAAAACTTTTCTTAAAAAAAAATTTTGGGGACGCTGCCCCCGAATCCCCCCACCAATTGTGCCCCCCTTCCATAATTTCCTGGATCCGCCATATTTTGATGCAACATAATAATTACAATTAAGTTTTTAGTGATGCCTGAGATGAAAATGATTTTAATAGGAGGAGTTTGTTTTATTTTCTACAAGAAAAACACGAGTCAAAATATAGTTTTACATGTCACTTGTCAATCTTGATTGATTTTAAAAATATATCCTTAGTCAATAGATAATTAATTATTTTTAATGCAATTCCTACTTGTTTAGACAATTGTTGTCACTAAATGTTCTTTTCTTTCTCTTACTTACTCTTTTATTTCATTTGAAAATGAATCCTTAAACTTTTAAGATATAACATAAGCTTTTTTTTTTGGTATCCCATCTAGTTCACCTCAACCTTGGTTCCAACTAATCCGAATTTCGTCCCGTCGGGCCCATAGTCGTGGGGAAGAGCTCCCAACAACATTTTCTCCATTTTCACACCTCGAATCGAGAACGTAATGGTGGAAAAACAAGTCCCTTACCACTTGCTCCCAATAGTTATTGGCCATAACATAAGCTTTTAAATAAGCTTGATGGATTATATATGAATTTAGATACATAGGCTTTAAACTTGTTTAAAGGCCAACATTTTAGATAGTTTTTTAAGTAAGCTTTAGGTCTTTTTTTTTTTTGATACAAAAAATTTTAAGACAGGGGTTAGGTTCACCCACGATCCAAGGGCGGGCGAAATCTCCCTTCCTCTTAGGTGATACCGATGTTGGGCGAGGCGAGCCGTCTAATATCCTCGCGTTTACCTAGGCACCTAGGAGTTAGGATGCCTCCCCGGCGCCTTGACCAACTCCAGGGATCGAAACCCTCCCTTTGGTGAGAGTGTCCGACCCCTTTGCCGGTTGAGCCTAATGACGAGGGGGTGTAAGCTTTAGGTCTTGTTAGGCCTTTTGAAGGCTCAGACAAAAAAAAAACCTTACATAAGGCCGAAACTTACTTTGCTAAATCATAACCTAACATATATTTCCAGCTCACCCCTCGTCCTTAGGTTCAACTGAAAAGGGTTGGACACCTCACCAAAGGGAGGGGTTTGATCCTAGAGTTGGTTAAGCGCCACGGGAAGACATCCTAGCTCCCCTGACGCCTAGGCTCACACTGAGGATAATAGACGGCCGCCCTACCCAACATCGGTATCACCTAGAGAAAGGGAGATTCCGCCTTACCTTGGATCGTGGGTGGCCCAACCCCTTCCTAAAATTTTATTATAAAAAATATATATATATATATATATATTTCGAGCTCTACACGCGTTGCGTTGGATTCTGTGGAGATCCTATAATGCTGTAATAGAAATTAAGGCGGTAATGTTAAAAGAAATGAAAGTTAAGTGGCGCGTCCGGGAAATGTGGCGTGTTTGTCTCGGCCACGCGTTGAAGATATTTATTACAGCCTCATCCCAATATCACGGATCCATCACCAACTCAGAATCATGCACTATCACTGTCTCGTCTTTTACATTTTTCCTATTCTAAATTCAAAAACTTGGATTATGGAACCATCGATCATTAGTAGAGAAAACAAAGTTTCAACTTTCAAGGGGAATAGATGATCAAATCTGAATGTTTTAGAATTATTATTTTTTAATATTAAAGAAGCAAATACATTAATTATTTGTTTGCTTGAATTTGAAATCTGTTATATTTATTAATCATTGGAATGAAATTTAAACAATTTAAAACTAGTTTCTTAAAACAACACATTGAAGAACATTGTTGTCAACTTGACTTTCCAAATTTATCACCTTTACATTTCCATCTTACTAAATCGAGTTGAATCACTAGTAAACTTGTGTTAGCTGTAAACTCGGTTAAACTCACGAGTTTACACACCGAATTTACTGTTTTAACATTTATAGCTTACAAAATCGTGTTAACTTTTTCGATTTTGTCATCCTCAACGGCTTTATATATGAAATTTATAGAAATTTCTTTGTTAAATACAATAAAGAGTAAATACCCTTTTTGGTCCCTGACAAAAAACACGGACCCCATTTTGGTCCCTAACAAAAAAAAATGTCATTTTTAGTCCATAAAAAGGACGAATAAGGGTCAATTGGTGAACATTTTGATCTCTTACAAATTTCCAAAAGGTCCTTTTTAGTCCCATAAAAAAGACGAATAAGGGTCGATTTTTTTATCAGGGACTAAAATGGGGTCAGAAAGGGTATTTACTCTATAATAAATTATGAATGTTGATATATTTAATTTCAATTATTTGGATTTAAAATATATTTAAATAAATTTTTTGGTCATTTTTTAAATTTTAATTCTTTAATATACACTATTGTTACGGTGTAGAACTCGGATGTCCTACCTATTGAAGGTCCGGTGCTTTGATATAGGATCGTGTGCCCTTCCTGTATGCTTATGGGTCAAGCGTTGGGAGAGGGTATGATCACGGTACACAAGCGGGCGTTTCGCCTAAGGGGTCTTGCGTGTGCCGTGTGATCAGTATGTAGATAAGTCAAGGCTTAGAATGAATGTACACAGCGCCCGTCTCCTTCCTCTCGTATATATAGAGTATACCCGGTTAGTTAGTCCCTTGGCCGCCACACCGTACGTGTCATGCGCGTGTCCGGGATCGTGTGCGCATATCCATGATCGTGGGTGCATGTCCAGATCGTGGGTGCATGTCCAAGGTCATGGCCTGGGTCCCACGGATGGTGGGTTGCCCCTGTACTAGCAGCTGAGATAATGGGCCTAGACTAGGTCCGTAGCTAGTTGCCCCAAGCTCGGTTGCTC
Source organism: Acacia pycnantha (assembly GCA_025563575.1). Taxonomy (NCBI): domain Eukaryota; kingdom Viridiplantae; phylum Streptophyta; class Magnoliopsida; order Fabales; family Fabaceae; genus Acacia; species Acacia pycnantha. Next base: position 43,082 of record JAMWYP010000018.1, on the reverse strand, counting down.
GGGTCTCGTTCGGTAGAGTTTAGATGTTCGCTTGAAGAACGAAAGTTCGAGTCTTTGTTGAAGTCCGAGTCATTGTTGATCGCGAAGTAACATGATGTCCTTGCCCCGGCACCGTTGGCTGTCTCTCGGTCAACCGGGGTGGACATGTTCTTGGATCCTCTAGTTGTATCGGAGTTGCCCAGTCTTACTTTGATAAGGTGTCTATCAGCTTTCAAGCAATCTCAAAACTACAAGTCTTCGGTTGAATTGCCCCAGACATGTGGTCCTAAGTTATGCTTGTTTAAATTTTGTTGTTCTTCGACCATCCGGGCTCGCTTCTTGCACGGTCGAAGACTCCAAATGCGGGTCCTTTCTCAGAGGTCGATTATCCTAACGAGCAAGCCGGATAATTGATCGTGACTTCCTGCTCCTTGTGCCCTGGATCTTGGTCGTCGATTCCTCTTCTAGGTTATCATTTGCCTATGCCACCGGCGTCCCTCGACCGTCGTGAAGCCGAATTGAGGGTCTTGGCCTATACGGCTTTGGCGTAATTAATGCACGGCAGACGCGCATTAAATGAAAAGGTCACGTCATCCTTTCGACGGATGGAAAAGGCGCTTTTGCCCCGTCGATTGGGTTTCGAAAGGTTTATACCCGCCAAGTCTCCTTCCTTGTCATTTTATCAACGTTGCTTTGAAGAACTTCTCTCCGACGATTCTCGCTTTCGGAGGATAACCTGTTTCGTGAACCATCTTCGTTCCACAACTTCTCTTGATCATCTCCATATTCTAGGTAGGTATTCTTGTTTCCTTGCCTCTTTCTTTTGTTCTTGCTCGATCTGCCGTTTCCCGTGAGATTGCGTCCGTATTTAGTTGAAATTCTGGGTAAATTCCCTTGTTGAGTGGGTTTTCGCGTAGTCATTTTTCGGTTCCTTCATTTGTGCAAAACTCCCCCTGTTTTCGAGTGAGCCGTTTCCTTTTCGTTAATACCTTTAGTAGAGTGGCCCCCAATGTCAAAGGACATAAAGAATATGACCCCCGAAGAATCGGAACTACGCCACACCGTCAAGGGAAAAAGCCGTTGGTGGCTTTGGGGCGATGAATCTTCCGTCCCAACGCCGCAAACCGTTGCTTTAACCGATCACGCAGTGGAGGGGGGAAGTCCGAATGTTTCCTTCCCGCTTCTTCCTAATCCGAGGGAGTTTAACCCGAGTTTCGACGTGTCCACTTCTCCGGACCTTCCGAATAGCCAGTCTAACAAAGTGGCCAGCTCGGGTCCAAGGGCCGAGGTTGATTCCTACATCGGGCCTTGCTACGACTGCTTGTATGAGTGCTCCCGACTTATTTCTTGTGGGGATTCCTCCACGGCCGACTTAATTTTGGGCTCGTGCCGACACAATTTGGTCCGGCTCCTCAAGCAATATCGCCGAGTCTGTTGACTTGGATTTTAATCTTACCACAGCCGTAGAGTCCCGCCTTCAATTATTGACATCGGGTATGCTAGGAAGATTCGATCTCTTATATTTTTATTTGTGTTAGGTATAATGGCGTCTTCTTCTTCTTCCCACGCGGGTGAGTCGAGGAATGGAAACGCCAACCGCGCTAGCCCCACAAGACTTAATTGACCAATTCCCTTGGGTTACAGAAGTGTTATCCTATCGGTCGGCGACCATGGAAGACTTGGAAGGTCTTCCGGTTCGAGATACTAACACCTACTCGCTTTGTCTCCCAAGAGGAAGAGCTTTGTGTGCTCGGTGAGGGAGGAGCCACAACTCCTTTTCTTTTCTATGCGACTATATCACCGGGCTTGGGATTCGATTCCCCTTTTCCGAATTTCAAATGGCCACCCTTGATTTCTTAGTATAGCTCCCTCGCAATTACACCCCAATGGATGGGGTTACTCGATTGCCTTTGAGTGGTTTTGCATGAGCCTTGGGCGCCTTGCACCACTTCCATGTTCTTCTATTTCTTCAACCCCACACTCTCGCTGCGGGAAGGAACCGCCGGAGCTCAAGGGCTGGACCTCCATTCGGGAATAGCCAATCGGCACTTGTTTACCCAGTCTCGGACTCTTTCAAACGCTTCAAGGGCAACTTTTTCAAAGTCGTCGCTAAAGCTGGGTACAACTCCTTGGTTCCTCAAAGGGGACTCGCAAAAAGTCGATCGGGAGTTTAACTTGTATTGGTGTCAAGATCACCACAATGTGTCCCAAGCGCCTATAAGGTGGAGCGGTCCAATGACCGAAGCTCGAAAGGAAGGCCATTGATGCCATAATAGACCACGTTCGAGCGAACGATGCTTGTAGGGGCCGGCTCCTTAGTAGCCCAATATCGGGCCGAGGCACGGCGTCAAGATGAGATGGCGTCGGGGCCGAGTATGGCATTTTGTTATTTAACATCGGCGTTGTTCCGCGTCTTAGTATTGTATTGATCATCTTTGCTTTCCTAGTAGCTAACATGGTGTATGTGTTTCGTACGGGTCTTAAGATGAAAGAGCCGCAATATCTTTACGGGATCCCGAGCACGCCGCCAAGGGAGAAAGAGGTCGGCCAAGGAGGCGGGCAAGTCGAAGGTCGGAGAGTCTTCGAGCGAGCCAGAGCCAAAGAAGCCTAAGGTCGGGAGTCGTCCAAGCCCAGGAGCCGAAGTCAGCCTGTCTCTCCTATCCGAGCCTCGCCCGTCCCGAAATCGCCGCTTCCTAAGTCGACCGGCGTCGAGCCCCTCTCCATGCACGATACCCTGGTTCCCCCTCGTCCTTCCACCGTCATTCCCCGTTCACATTTGTGGAGTAAGGGTATTACCAAGAACTCGGCGTTGCACTCCCGCCTCCGCCCGTTATCAAGAGCCGGTGGCCTTGCGGGAAGTAGACGTACGAGAAGTCGGGCATTGGGAAATGCTTTCTGAAGGTCTTGGTTGACCCAATCATTTCTCACCTGCACCACAAATATGCGGAGGTCGCCACGGAGCTGAAGCGTGCCGAACGGACCGCGATGAAGCTCAGAAACAATGGCAAGTCGCTTGAGCGAGTTCCGGGCTCGTGAGGTCCAGTGGAGAAAGTGGAGTTTCGACTAAAAGAGACCGAGGGCTCTTGGCGGACTCCAATGTAATAATTGAAGGCTTTAAGGCGGCTCAAGCTAGAAGCGAAGAGCGCTTAAAAGCCATGACAGTGAGAGGACGGGTTCGAGCCGAAGTGGACGGAGATCAAAGCCGAGGGGGAGGCGTCCTCAACACATCTGTCCGCGGAGATAACCCTAGTGCGGGAGTTGCTACCGGGTTCGGTGGTGGAGGCGTTTGAGAATTCACTTGCCCAGATCCGGGCTTTGAACCGGGATCGAGCTCAACACTACGGGGCATCATTTCCGGTCTTATGTGGTGACAGGCGGATTGTCCCCTATGTGGAGCCTCCTGCTGTTCCGAGACCGGATAGATGGCGATGCGGCCGTGCTGGAGGCTGAGCAGGGTGAGGAAGTCTCGACCGCCCCCAAGCACACGGATTGATTTCCCTTTTTTCTTTCTCTTTTTAACTTGTATAATCTATCCGGTTGTTTTACCGGCAATGACTTTATTTGAACAGATTGGCCAATATGGCCACTTTTGGCTACGATTAACAATAGATGGTAACTTAGCAACCATAATGCATCGTATAAGAATATAACTTTACCGATTATCGCGGTCGACTGCCAAGGTCATATGAAGGTAAGCAGAATCTGCGAACGCGCTTTTTGGTCATAAGACCATAATGTTTTAAAGTGCTAGTGTTTGCCTTTGTTTTATAAAATTCTGGTATAGTAACCGGGTCATCCAAAGGTAAATGAAAATTGCCACTGCCCAGGGTTCGGTTTTGTCCGATAGCGTCCGAGCATTTTGACTCGATCGGGGTCGGCATGACATTTTCTATTGATACCGGAGTAAATTAGCGTGTGCAGGCTGCGATAGCTATCGGACGTGTTTTCTTTAGTGAAAAGCTAATAACAATTGAATCTTGAAAAAGACAATGTTTGGAATTCAATAGATACCCTCGAACGAGTTTCATTCATATTTGGCACAACAATTGTTGCGAAGGGAAAAGCCAAGAGCCAACGTTGAATAAAGAACATAATGGAAAACGATGCTTTAAGAAAAACAACGAGATAAGCCTAACTGAAATATGCCTTTAATTTGTCCGCATTCCATGTTCGCCGATAGGAGTTCCATCCAAATTTTCCAGAATGTAAGCTCCTCTCTCAAGAGTTTCCCGAACGCGATAAGGTCCGTCCCAATTAGCTGCAAGCTTGCTTGCTCTTTGGAGTTCTTGTTCCCGATGTCGGCCCTTCTAAGTACCAAGCAACCGGGCCGAATCTTCTTGGTCTAACCTTCTTGTTATAACGAGCCGCGATCAGGCGCTTCATTGCAATATCCCGACAATGGGAGGTGACCAGGCCTCATCGGCGGATCCAACTCAGCGCTAACGCCTCACTATTGGCAATTTCACCTTGTGATAAAATGCTCTTCTGCGCAAGACATCATCCCTATTTCCACAGGAATGATAGATTCGCAACCGTAGGCGATCTATAAGGAGTTTCTTGGGTGGATGTCCGGCGGTTGTTCGATTTCCCCAAAGGACAAAAGGTAGTTGATCGGCCCAAGAGGTGTCGACCTCCAACATACGTTTCTTCAAACCATCAAGGATGACCTTATTGGCGGCCTCGGCTTGCCGTTGAATTTGCGGGTGTTCCACGAAGCAAAGTGATGCTGTATTCCGTATTCATAAATCAAGTCACGAAATCCGACTCAGTGAGCGAGTTCCGTTGTGCATTACTATCTCGGTGGTGCTCCGCGCGTAATTATATTAACTTCAACAAATCGCTGCACACGAGCCGAGGAGATCGTTGTGAGAGGTTCGGCCTCAATCCACTTGGTGAAATAGTCTACACGCCACGATTAGCCAGCGCGGCTTGCCGAGTCTTGTCTTGAATGGCCCAGAATGTCCATGCCCCATTTGTAAAATGGCCGGGGGCGTGATGGAATGAAGCTTTGTGTAGGGCGCCCAAATAACTCGGCATGTTTCGACAACTATCACATTGTCTTACGAGGGTCTTTGAATCGCCTCAACGTCGGCCGGTAATAGCTTTGCTCGAAGGGTTTTCGGGCGGCGCCTTAGCCCCCATATGTTGACCATTGGCCCCTCCATGAATCTCGGCAGGGACATACCCGCTTCATTTGGGTTCAAACACCTCGGCATGGGAGAATGTAATCCTTTTCGGTAAAGTTGATCCTCCGCCATTGTGTGCTTGGCCGCGTCACGAATCAACATTTTTGCTTCCATTGCATCGTGCAGGATGAGTCCACGTTCAAGGTAGTCTTCTATCGGCTTTTTCAGATCGATTCGACCAGAAATAGCCATCATGCATACCGGATCTTCGAGATTTTCTTTGACAACCGTGCGATGACAACCGACCACGCTTAGTGCTTGCCAATTTTGATAAAATGTCGGCTCTTGCGTTTTCTCCTCGGGAATGTGAGTAACGGTTGCTTCATCGAAACGACATCAAGTCCTTTGCCTTTAGGAGATACTTGGCCATTAGCGGGCCTTTAGCGATACGTACCCTCGATCCGAGCCGCCACAAGGCCGGGAGTCGGTGAAAACCTTAACTCTTGTGGCCTCATTTTCCTTGACTTGAAGAAGCTTGGCTATCGAGGCCTCGTATTCGCTTGATTGTTCGAAGTTGGGAAGTTGAGATGCAACGAGTGCTCAATTGTAACCCCTCCGGACTCTCAATAATGACTCCGGCCCACTTCCTTTCGTGTTCGGCGATCCGTCGACATACGCCTTCCATTCGCACGCGCGGTGTCTCGTCGGACTTAGAAGCGGGGTGAGCTCTCGATGAAGTCGGCCAACGCACGTGACTTGATTGCATGGCGAGCCGTAGGTGATGTCGAACTCGGAGAGTTCTATCGCCCAATTAGTCATCCTCCCGCTAGGTCCTAACTTATGTAAGACTTGTCGAATTGGCCGGCTTGTTCTAACAACGATATGGTGACCACGGAAATAAGGTCTTAACCGACGGGCCGCAATAAGCGAGCGAATGCCACTTTTTCTAGCTTACGGTATCGGATCTCGGCATTCTACAGGGTTACGCGACAAAAATACACAAAGAATTTGTCCGGTGTTCCGCCTCTCTTACTAAGGCGCTGGCTCGCTTCTCGCCGATCGACAAGTAAAGGAAAAGACTCTCGCCAGTGAGGTTTTGAGAGGACTGGAGGATTGGCGGACAATGCTTTATGTCATCGTCAATGCGTCATCGCACTTTGAATTCCATTCCACAGATGCCTCCTTCTTTAAGAGCACGAACATGGGTAAAGCCTTCTCCGCTGATTTTGGCAAAAACCTAGTTAGTGGCGGCCAATCTTCCGGTTAAGCTGTTGGACTTCTTTTTATTACTCGGAGCCTTCATCTCCATCACCGCCCTACATTTGTCAGGGTTGGCCTCAATGCCCGGTTAGTCGGCATGAAACCCAGGAACTTCCCGGCGGGACGCCAAAGCACATTTGGCCGGGTTCGATCGGATTCGGTGAGGTTCTCGAGTTTGGCGAATGTCGCTCCAGGTCTTGTATATGACGTTCTTGATCCAAGGTTTTGACGATCATGTCATCTATATACACTTCCACATTGCGGCTAATCAGTGCAAAGACCTTATTCATCATCCTTTGATATGTAGCTCCGCATTCTTCAATCCGAAAGGCATGACATTATAGCAATAGTTAGCTCTTTCGTAATGAAGGCAGTTTTTCTGATCCTCTGGGTACATCGCTATCGATTATATCCAGGAGTACGCGTCCATAAAGGATAGGAGCTGGAATCTTTGAGGCGTTGTCGACCGGTTGGTCGATGTTTGGCATTAGGTAGGAGTCCTTCGGGCATACCTTGTTCAAGTTCTTGTAATCGGTACACACTCTCCCGCTTCCCATTTGGCTTTTTACCATCACCACATTTGATAACCGGGTTGTATCTTGTATTTCCCGAATAAATCCCGCTTGAGCAATTCTTGGATGTGAATTTCCAGCGCTTTCCTCTTTTACGGTCCGTGGTTCCTCTTTCTGCGACAGGATTGAGCCAGGATAGACTTCTAGCTTGTGACAACAAAATTTTGGGTCTATTCAGTACTGAGATGAATCAGGCGAAGACATCCATTTTTTTCCTTCGGGAATTCCATCCAGGTTACAGGCGAGCCTCATCGTCTCGGATGTCTAATTCCACAGATATTAACTATCTTCGTCTGGAGAATCCAGGTCCGAATGGTCCGGATAGGCGATTCTTTGGGGCTGCGATGAAGATCCGCCTCCCAATTCTCACGGTTTCAAAATAGCCTTTGTCGAGATTCTCTTTGATCCCGATTCACAGTGACCACGGTTCCTTGGTTGCCTATCACCTTGAGCTTTTGATGCTTTGTAGACACCGGCATGTCCCACTTGTGGATGGTTGGCCTTCCCAATATTATGTTATAAGGTGAAACGAACTCGGCCACTATGAACCGCACTCTTTCGGACTTAAAGGCGTCTTTGACTCCAAGGGTGAACTCCGAGGTCGATAAACCCCTTCGGACGAGATTGTTCTCCATTAAACCCGATGAGGTTGTCTTGCAAGGCTTTAAGTCGTCCCGGTCCAAGCTCATTCTTTTGAACGCTTCCCGACTTAGTATGTCGGCGAGCTGCAGGCATCCACAAATATCCGCTTGACTCGGCGGTTGTGGAATTGGTGGTTATCACTAGCCCATCTTGATGGCGGGGACAACGTCCTTGAGGTCGTCTCTTGTGAAAAACAAAGGCGGTCGTGCTACCTCGGTGTGATGTTCCTTGAATTTAGGTCGGTCCACACGACGGACGGGACTTCGAAGGTATTTCCTTCGGCGGCATAGTATCACCGCCACCGCCCATTGCTCCGGTTACATTACGATCGAATTCCGCACGGAAATTCGTCATCGGCTCAGGGAGCCTTTCGTTTATCTTCACCTTTTGAACTTTCGAGGAGGTCCTACTGCGGTTCTTGGTCTTTCGTTTCCCACCTTTTCCTTGATGCTCTATGACGTCTTGTTGAAGTTTGCCTTCCCAGAACAAATCGTTCGATTGCATCCGGAGCTCGTAACATTCGTCGGTTGTATGACCTCGACCATCATGGAACGAGCAATATTTAACTGGTCTATCCGGATCTTGGTAGGACGAGACGAGGCCGATCGACCTTCTTCATCTCGGTCGTTGCTACCTCCTTCCAAACTTGAGATCGAGGCACCGTCGGGTAGGAATATTTCTCGTACTTGCTCACGGTGATCAAATTTGCCACCTCGGCTCTTGCTTTCATTCCCCCTTCAGGGAATCCCTATTCCTGTTGTCGAGAGAAGTCTCGACCTGGGGGGGAGGTTCTATCTTGGTCCCGCCTCGAATTGGGATTGTTTGCCATTCGCATCTGCTCGACGTCCAAGTACTTCTTTGAACGAGAAATGAAGTCGTTGAGATTCTTTGCCCGCTCCTTTAAAAAGGATTCTGCCAGGCGGGACTCTTTATCGAGGCCGTCCACCAATAAGTGAACGTGTACGTCTTCGTTAAGTCGCGCGCACTGCGGTGCATGATTGAAGCGGTCCGTGTAACTTTGGAGCAGCTCTCCCCATTTATCGATTTTGGAGAGAGAATCTTTGGGATTTTGGTTGCCGTTTGCTAGTCGCGAAGTGCAACTCAAAGGCCTCGGCAGTCTTCAAAGTTGTGGATCGACCCAAAGGGAAGAGTGTGAAGCCATTTCAGGCAGGCCCCTTTAACGTCGCGGCGAAGATCCGGGGCACAATTGGTTCCTTGAGACCTCTAACCGACATGTGAACGTCAAAGTCTTCTAAATGAGTCGTCGGGTCTTGTGTGCCATCATACTTTGTCAACTCGCCCAAATTCAGCTTCTCAGGGAATCGGGCGTTACGGATCTCCTTGGAGAAAAAGCTATTGTGCATTTGGTGACATATCTCCGTCCATTTGGAAACCACTTGGGGGAACCGTCCTGTCACCTCGATGGTTCCTCGCCTGAGGTCGACCCTCTTCATCCAGGTTACGGTTCCTCTATTGGCCCTCCTGGCGCGACGGTTTCCGCCTTCACTTTGTCGGTGCGATGAGCCGAGCTCTCGTCATCGTCGTCCTCTCTCCAAGTTTTATCTTCCCGCTCCTCGGCTGGAAAGGGCGTGGGTCCGCCTTTTCTCCCGCTCTTCCGCCGCCGATAGTGAAGGGTATGGCGCTTGTCTATGTTGTCCACCCGTCTCATTATCGCAAGCATCCCGGCTTGAAGAGATCGAAAGTCTGGCTCGGCATGTGGGATGTCCCGCCTCCTCCGTAATGGAATTCTCGTGGTCCACGGTCTTGGTTTCGTGGAGCCGAGGACTCCGTGTCGGACGAGTTGTCCTTTTGATGTCGTTGATTGTTGGGAATCAATGGTTCTTCCGCCGAGAAAGCCGATCTTCTCCTTCCCGATGGTCTCCATCGTCAAGTTAATCTGGCCGCTCATTACGGGGTGGTTGACGCGGTGGTTGACGGTTGTCCCCCCGCTTGATCCGCCTCCGATTGTCTTTGGCCCGAAGCACGAGTGCTTATCCTCATGGTCACGGAATAGAAGTTTATTGATCCCCACTTGTCGGCGCCACGTTCGGTGTAGAACTCGGATGTCCTGGCCTATTGAAGGTCCTGCTTTGATATAGGATTCGTGTGCCCTTCCCGTATGCTTATGGGTCAAGCGTTCGGAGAGGGTATGATCACGGTACACAAGCGTGCGTTTCGCCTAAGGGGTCTTTGTGTGTGCCGTGTGACCGTATGTAGATAAGTCAAGGCTTAGAATGAATGTACTCGGCGCCGTCTCCTTCCTCTCGTATATATAGAGTATACCCGGTTAGTTAGTCCCTTGGCGCCACACCGTACGTGTCATGTGCGTGTCCGGGATCGTGTGCGCATATCCATGATCGTGGGTGCATGTCCCGAGGATCGTGGGTGCATGTCCAAGGTCATGGCCGGGTCCCACGGATGGTGGGTTGCCCCCGTACTAGCTGAGATAATGGGCCTAGACTAGGTCCGTAACAACTATTAATACGTATTTAATCATAAAATTAAACTCTTACAAGTTTACTACTTGAATTCACGATATGAGTTTATACGTTATTGTGACGAGTTTATTTAAACTTGTGAGTTTGACAACGTTATTGAAGAACATGCTTATAATAACCGAGTCGATAGAGGAATTGATTTCAAATCACTTTAAATTTACTCAAAGGTAGGGGGCGAGGGGGAGAAAAATATATTTAAAAAAAAAAAAAATAAAGTTTAGTGGGGTGATTAAGTGTGGTTCCATAAGAGAGAAAAATAGTTGATCATAAATTCATAATGATGTTCTCCATAATCTCAGGCATTTCTAGTTACCTTTCATGTTTTCCTCTTTTTTCAAACTTGTTGCTACTTAACTTTCAAATCTTGTTACCTTTCATATAAATCAATACAATTGTTCAGGTGCTTCTTGTTGCATCTGATCTTTTTGTCTTTTATTCCACTTACTCATTAAATTATTCACTTAATGGGTATTAGTCCATTGTCACACCAATTTATAGTACATTGAAACATTTTAATTTTATCTTTTTTTTAAAAAAAAATAAAATTTAAATCCTATTCAAGGAACGCATCAGTAAAAAAAAAATAATGTAGAAAGATATGAAAACGCGTCCTGAATTTTCCAAAAATTGAAGTATTTTATACATGATGTCTGTACACATTTTATATGTATAGTGCATGTATTTTAGTATTACATACATTATATATAATGCATGTATGAAATTAATAAATACATGCATTTGGATTAATAATTATTGTAAGACCGGTATACCTTCCAATTCACGTCACAAGCAAATGTGAACAAGAGATTGTACAAATGGCATGGTGATTATGATATCTATCAGAATCAGAAGAGTGGTTAAAATTTGTCTTTTTTATGATTCAAGCTAGAGCCACCAAATTCAACCCAGAGTGGAGCAATTTGCTGTAAAGTTTTTACATAGTCATTATTTTCCATTCAAGTCTCTTCACTTTCCTTCTTGGTCTTTCTTGTTTCCTCTCTCTTAATGTCCTTCTGTTTTTACAATGAAATATTCTTAAATATTCTTATAAAGCTTTCTTCTTTTTCTTATCCTCCATAGTTCTTCTGCTTCTCTCTCTCTTTTTTTCCCCTTCTTCTTTCCATATTAATTTTTGACCTGACATCTTCATATATATCTTTGTGATCAATGATGATGAAATCTCCAACACACCCAAAATCTGAGGCAAGTTATTATGATGAATATGGATTTGATCTGCAGGAGGACTTTTCTCAGGTACCAATCTTTCTTTTTTTCTGGTTAGTTTCTTTTCCCATCAGTTTTTACTGCAAACTCTTTTTCTTGAAGTGAAACTGTGAAAGCAATAATATTTCATTTATATTTTTGGCAATTTCTGAGTTTCTTGGTTTGGTTAAGTTCTTGGAGGAAGCAAGAAAATATGAGATGACAGAAGCAAAAGTGAAGAGCTCATCATCAGTGTACCCAGAAAGTGGAAGAGGAGGGAAGAGAGAAGAATCATCAGATAAAGAGGAAGAGAAGAAAAGAGGGAAGAAGAAGAAAAAATCATGGAAAAGTTCTGTGATTTCATGGTGGAAATCTGAGAAGAAAAGCAAGCCCAAAACCAACAACAACAACAACATTAATTCTGAAGAAACAAAGGGTTCTTTTGGGAAAAAGCAAAGTCATGTCTCTGGTCCAATATATGATTCTGGAAAAGCTCCTAACACAAAGAAACAATGGCGTCCCAATTCTGGTCCTCTCATCACAAGTCTCTTTTCAAAGAAAGAGAATCACAATGAGATTCCCTATATGTGTCTCCAGCAACAAAATAGTCCTCAAGATTTTCACACTCAGAACTATGGTCCCCTCTATGTTGTCTCTTGAATCTGCACATCTGAATTAGGAATTCTTAGTTAAGTCCTGAGACATGGCTTGAATGAAGATAACATGTCCAACTTTTGAGTTTCTCTATCAGAAAGTCATATTCTTCTGACAGAATTTTCATTTTCTACTGCAAATTGAGGTGTGAATGAAATCATGAATGCATTAAATGTTGAGAGATACTCTGCTTGAAAGTGTGGCAGAGTCTCATGTGAAATGAGATTTATATTTAATATATTCATATTCAACTTGGTACGACGTTTTATTTTTAAACTATACTTGAGCCTTGTGCCATTTGGAGTTATTGAGGTTGTGGTTTCTTCTTCATGTTAAAAGGTTTTTATGATTCATAGTGGGACCAGCTTTAGGGAAAAAGAGAAGCATGGGTGATTGAGGGGTTTAATTTTATTACCTCCACCATCTAAACAGAATATTGAGTGAATAATTCTGTCTGGATTGAAAAGTGAAGGAGGGAAGAGATTTGTTTTATTGTATACTCTTTCTTTTCAAAATTTTATTCTTTTCAATTTAGTTTAATCAACTAACGATTTAGAAATACATGTTGGTTATCTATTAATCAGTATTCATTAACTTAGTAGCTCAATTGAATATGAGTGTTTGGCAAACTTAAGAAAAGTGCATTTGGAGGCAAAGCCATGGTTTTGCAAAAAGTTTACCAAACATCCTAAAAAGACCAGAAGCTATTTTAGAGCCAAAACCATGGTTTTGAAAAAGCCACTTTTTCTCATTTTTCTCTCTCCTTCAATTTATCCATTGTGTTCTCTTTCTCTCTCTTTTGTTCGTGTTCTCGTCTTCTATCTTCTCCAGCCTTTCTTCCAGCCGTCCTCTTCACTCTCACACAGTGGCGGAGTCAGCATTAAATATTTGTGGGTGCAAAATTTGTAGTGGAATTTGGGGGTTTGCCCCCGAATTTTTTTTTTAAGGAGGATAAAAGGCAACCCACTCTTTTATAAAGTTTAGGACAAAAAATGGGGTTCAATTGAAAAATAATTTCACAACAACTAAAAAGCTTCAACATTTTTTTTTTTGAATTTCTCATGCAAATATTGTCATTACATATACTTGAGTTGCTAATAGCGAAACTAAAGTTATAAACTATAGCCTTTTGAATTTTTATTTAAAAAAAAGTAAGGGTGGTTAGGTAATTTCTCAAATTTTGCAACATTTCAAAATTTCCAATCAATTCTTTTAGAATTATTGAAATTTAACATATTTATTTATCTTTTACCTTTTTTTTTTTATTACAAGAAGTCAAAACAAATAAAAACAAGAAGACAATGGAAAACATAAAAAGGGACTAAGGTCCCAACCTCCTCCTAAAGTGAGCTACTCCTATCACATCAGCTAGGAGAAACTGATAAGGACCAGACGGAGGGTCAGAGAAGTGAGCTTCATCAGGGATCTCCACATGGGTTAGGACCATGCTGGCCAACCAATCCGCACATTCATTCCCTTCCCTAAGAACATGATAGAATCTTATGTTCCATTGACGACAAGTAACTTCTTGTATCTTAGCCACCGATGGGACTCACGAGCCGCATTACCCGGTTTGAGAGTAATGCGATGACTGTTTGACACCACTTTCAACCACAACATGCCTCTAACCTCGCTTCCCATGCCATTTCTAGCCCCCTCAAAACTCCCTACAGTTCAGCTGATAACGCCGAGCACCTTCCAAGTCGTGCAAAGAAAACCAAGGTTCGGAAACCTGAACCGGACGTTGAACCGGTCGGGGTATTGGGTTAAGGGTTAGTGGGTCAGACCGAGTCAAACCGAGTCGAACCGGGTCAAACCGGATAAAAGATTTATTATATAATATTTATTAATGGGAATTAGGTCACAAAGTTTGAAAAAAATCAAAAGTCGTGTCATGTCCGCTTCTCATTTATGACTCGCTTTTTCACTTCTTTTTATAACAAATGGGTGAGCAAGCACGTGAACCACCCCCTCATCTTCATCATCTACCCAAAGTCCAAAGTCCCATACTCCATAGCCGTAACCTCTCTTCTCTTCTTTTTCCCCATGACTCTTTCCTTGGCTCCTTCTTGAAATCAAACTCTTACCTCACCGACGATGAGACGATGAGACCGGTAACGACGCCGGAGGTCGCCGGCGAGGAAGGAAGAAGACGACGAAGATGTGGAGGTCATGTTGCTCTGTTTCTCGCCTCTCCTCTCTTCTGTATTGCTTTTTTTTTTTTTAAAAAAAAAAAAACTTAACGACTCCTGCTTTCTATCATATTCGGACCAGGACTCACGGCTCGGTTCGTCGGTTCAGGCCCGAACCGGCCGGTCCGGTCCGGGTTTAATTACCATGAGCAAAACCTTGAAGCCAGTTCCCAGAACAATCCCGCAACAAACCCCCGCATGCCGCTTCCTGTAATGGGCCTTTTGAGGCCCCATCAGAGTTGAGCTTCACAAACATATAAAATGGAAAATATTTGCACTTTGTTAAGAAAATATATTATATATATCTAAATATGAGCTCCACCTACTAAAAACTTGGGTTATTAGATATTTTTTAGTATTAAATTTTATGATGCAAAGAAATTTTTTAACAAACTTTTCTTTTAGAAGGCTTTCCCCACGCGCTGTGTGTCCACCGCAAGTCCATGCCAAAAAAGATTAATAAACTTGTCCAAGGCATCATTCGGACAGGGGACCTCCTCGTGTTACACAAGCCCGATTACCACTACACCGTTGAGACAAATTGTAATAGGTTCCCTTCATAATATATATATTTTCAAAATTGTGTGTCCGCACTCGCAGATATATGCATCGGTGTGGCTCCGCCACTGCTCTCACACGCTCAGTCAATCTTCGGCCGATTCGGAAAGTTTCTCTGAAAGGTTACTGGGGTTGTTGAAAGTAAATACAATCATTTCCATGATTTCTTTCGTTTTGTCGTGTTTTTATCGTATTTTTCCCGCACTCGCCATTTTCTCAAACTGTTGAAATCTTCGCCGATCCTAAAAATCTATTATGAAAAAACACTTTTACCACTTTTTCTCCGGAAGCTATTCTCCAAAAGTTAAACCAAACACTCTAGTTTAACCCCTCTGCTATTCTTTCTTCGCTTCTCCTCTGTTTCTCTTTGTTTCTCTTCAGTTTCCTTATGTCTATTTGTTTATTTTTAAAATTCCCCTTCTTTTGACAATATTGCTTAGAACCTTCCACCAATTAAATCACTATTGTTAGCTCTATTCTATGAAACTCGAATCTCAATGCTCTTGTACAAAAATCCAGACAGCAATTTGTGTTGTGCAATATTTAATCCCATATTGTGAGTTTTTAACGTACGTATGAAGTATGAATTAAACCAGAGTCATTATTGACCGACCAGAGGCTAGATGAGTCAATCAACTATTTGATTTGTGTTACATGGATGTAAAATAAAGTGGTAAGCCAAATGGGGAAAAATAAATAAATCAAGGATACAACAAAATTTATCATGAGGGATAATTTCACCCTTTGTAATACAAAGAAACTTTTTTTCCTTTGTTTTTTATACAATATAAACACTTCAAGCAATCCCTTTTAATCTTGCTTTAAGCATTATAATACAATACAATAATGTTTTATAAGATATTACAATTACAAAGAGTATGCATCCCTAGAAAGAAGACAATTGAGTCAACTTTGAGAGAGCTCTTCCTGTCTCTCTGCAAAAGGGACCCTGACCTTTCATCTCAAGGACAATAAATCAAACACCTATCAGACACAAATTCTTCACCTTGGCTTCTCAATTACCACAATCTACAAGCCAATTCCTGCCTCAGTATGGCCATATGTACGTATGTACTAAAAGAATAATGAATATACCAATCACCAAGTGATTTCAATCTAGTTCTGTCCTCTCCCTGCTTGTTCCACATCTACAGAACTAGGACTTCGAGGACTGAACCTCATGCTTAACATCCTCCTGAATGATTGGAGTCTAGAAGTCATTGGTGACTTCAAATCATCTTCAACACACCTGCTAGTAGAAGCTAAAGATGATGGATTCATCCCTCTTGGTATGTCAATCACCAACATTCCATTGCGTCTGTTGTTATTGTTACTACTACTGCAACAATCTGCTGCTGCCGATGATGATGATGATGAAGACGGTGCCTGAACAGAAGGAACTGCGCCAATAGAATTTATTTGTTCCTGATTTCCCCAAATCAACACATTTGTAGGGAAATTTGCAGACTCTAAATCTGCCTCGCTCATTGCATCTGAACTTTCTGAGTCTGATGATTCACTATAATTGTCTGGGACATTTCGTCGAACACCTAGAGTGTGATTGGGTTCAGAGGACTCAGAACCGACCAGGTTCCTGCAAATTGGACAAGTAGAATGTGATTGGAACCACATATCAATGCATTCTACGTGAAATCCATGATTGCATTTAGGTAATATCCTTGTTTTTTCTCCATCAGCAAGCTCGCTGAGACAAACTGCACATTCCAGACCATCTTTGAAATCCTCTGGTCGGTATACCGATACAGGTAAGGATCTAAGGACTTGTGGTTCAAGTCCACGTCGCTGGACGCCGTTGATAGCGGGATCTTGTCCTGGTGAGAAGACAAAGCGACGGCGGCGGCGGCGGCGGCCGTCGGTGGTGCTGTTGCTTCGTTCAATGGTCCACCAGAAAAATTTGGCGTAGAGATGGAGGAAACAGACGATAACAATCACGAAAAAGAGGAAAAGTATAGCTATGATCATGATCTTTCCGGTTACTTCCAATCCCGGAGAATCACCGGAATTGTCATCTGGTCCTGTCCAGCCACCCATGGATCCAGAAACACGCGAAGAAATTCAAAATCCAGATTATAGCTCTCACTCTGAAATCTCAGAATACTGAAGAAGAAAGAAATCCAGAAAGGGGTATAAATGCAGGAGCTAGTGGAGAATGGGAAGTGAATGAGAATGAGGAAATGATAAGCGAAGAGAAGAGGAAATTGGATTTGAAGTTGAATGGAGAGAAAAGTTGAAGAATATATAAGTGAAAGACGTGAGAGAAATTAATAAGGAAGGAGGAAGAAGCGAAGAACCACCACATTGGACTGGAGACTTTGAACGTCGAACAAGTAGAGGAATTTGAATTACGAGAGAGAAGGGACATGGAAGGAAAGAAAAGAAATAGTGAAAATGCTACTAGAAAGACGTTGTTTGACAAATTCAAACCGCCTTGAGTCAATTTCTGTGAAATAAATATGTGGAAAATTGGGTAGCCAAAAAGAAATAGAGGGGAAAATTCTAGTAGGAGTTCTCATTTTGAGTGTATTAGCATTTGGAATATATTGAATTTGATAATAAAAGCTAATGTAAATAAGGGATTGCTTTTTGTCATCCGACGTGACATAAAGATTACTACTTTTGTAAGCATAAACAAAACTAATAATAGAAAAGTTAGGTGTTTTTTTTTTGGGTAAAGTTGTAGAGATTTAAAAAATTATTCAATCATAACATGAAGTCTAGAAATTTATGTATCATTTGTCCAAAAAAACTCAAATTTTGGGTTAATGAGTACTGTAAAACAAAAATATTTAAAATTTTAAATTCATCTAATATGCCGTTGACAAAAACGATAATATAAGCGGTTGCGGGCTACTGGTCCACGCCCACCTCGATGGACTACTGCCCATTATTGTCTCATTAATTAACTATAATGACTTTTCTTTAAATTATAATTTTTATGGGAAAATTACGCGTAGGTCCAAAGAACAAAAACAATTACAAAAATATCTTGAAATCACAAAATTACATAAAAATTTCAAGGAACTTTTTTGATATTATTTGTATTAACAATAGGAAATGTCATATTTACAACAGAAAATGCTTATATTTACAATAATATTTAAACACCTGACCATTTACAATAAAAAAAACCATATTTACAACAGGAAATGCCAATATTTACAACAACATTTAAACACCCTGATTTGAAACGTAGAGAGGTCATTTACAACAACAAAAAAGGCTAGATTTACAACAGAAGTGATGTATTTATAAAAATTTAAAATCTTGACATTTACAATGAAAAGTCATATTTACAACAGAAATGCCTATATTGACAACAACATTTAAACACCCTGGATTTTGAACATAGAGATGTCATTTACAACATAAAAATGCTAGATTTACAACAGAAGTGATGTATTTACAACAAAATTTAAAATCGACCATTTACAACCGAAAAGCCATATTTACAACAATAAATGCATATATTTACAACAACACTTAAAACTGGATTTTATTTCCTTACAAATAATATCAAAAATTTCCTTGAGACTTCGTGTAGGGGTGAGCAAATCAAAACTAAATCAAAACCGAACCGAATAATTCTGTTCGATTTTTCGGTTTCGGTTTTTTAAACTAGCTTAATTTGGTTTTCGGTTCGGTGGTTACAAATTTATTTCGTTAAAACCGTTTTTTTTGTAGAAATAACCGAAATTAATTAAAACGACGATGCATATGTATGAATCAGACCCAACCTTATGAGTCATGACCCTTGGCCCACCTCAACTGAAGACAAGTACCGACGTCCGCACTCCAATCCAATTCCTCTTTCCATCATTATTCCATGTTTTGATTTTAAAATCAGAACCTATTGTCATACAAGTGAAAATCGATATATACCTGGTGCTCCATGTAAAGTATAGTAGTATACTATAGCCAGGTTGCACTTAATAGTCAATATCGTAGATTGATTCAGCAAAAAAAGAAAAAGAAAAAGTAGATTGGCCATTTTACAGAATTAACCCAAATAAGAAGGCCCAAAAACTGAATCAACTATAAAACCGAACCGAAATATTTCGATTTTTTCGGGTGGTTTTGGGAAAAGCCGAACGAAAATCGAATGCTCACCCCTACTACTGTAATTTAGTGATTTCAAGGGACTTTTTGTAATTATTTTTGTTCCTTGGGACCTAAGCGTAATTTTCCCATTTTTTATTATAATTTTCATTTCAAGTATTTTTTTAAAAAAAAAATATTTAGTCAAAAAATATTTTATTGAATTTTTATTTAACATTTTTAATGAAAATGTGAAAACGTAGATAATTTATTTGAAGAAGAAAACGGAAAATTTTAATTAATTAGAATTATTATGTATGATTAGCTCTTAATTAAAAATAGTGGCTGCTAGTTGATTAAAAAAAACAAAAGAGGCTGCTAAATAGTGGGATAATGCAACTTCTTGTATCTTTCTTCGGGGACACAGCCCCCAGCTTCAAATTCAAGCTTTGAAAGTGACTGATTAGTTTGGGTAAAATATTCCGCTTAACAACAACAATATAATAATAATAATACTATATAAAAGATTAAAATGAAAATATGACATGTTGCATAAAGTTAATATTAATTAAAATAAAATCATTTAGGGAAAAATAAAATAAAATACATTTAAATTATTACACACACTTATGTACAAAGTTTGAATTAAATTTGTTTTTTTGTATATGTTCCAATATATTTGGAATCTTTTGAATAACATCTTCCTTTGCTTTGATGCTCAAGAAATAGTAGCCATACAAGCCAAGTCAACTCGAGGCTGCATGCTTAATTTTTTCTTAAAGAAAAGATAAAAAATACTATGAACTCTTTTAAATTTGGATGGATTAACTTTCAGATAAAAATTGAATATTTAACTACTAAATTGCGATCGATTTATTTAATAAGTTAAATCATCTTGTAGCTTTTAAATTTTGATGGATTAACTTCAGATAAAAATTGAATATTTAACTACTAAATTTTGATTGAATTTATTTAATACTTCCTCCGTCCCTAATTATAGGAGCAAATTTTAGAGTTGGTTTTGGTCCTAATTATAAGAGTGTTTGCATCGTATCATAAACGGATACTCCGGTTCGTATCCCTCCGCCCGGAGAATTTATAAAAATCAATATCTACGGTAGAATCCTCTATATTGAGATATGTAATAAGGCCAACAATTTGATTCCCCATCGTAGTATCAAGCCTTTGGCCTAAAAAAACAGCTCTTTGCCGATAAAGTCGATTGATTAGGATAAGATTTTATCCCTTAGGAGCCGTACATGCACCTTTTGATGCATACGGTTCACAAAAATCGCGAAAAAATCAGTTTTAACTTTTGTCAATTTTTTCCTATAATACCCCTATTTATACTTATTATTAGGAGCATTATATATATGTGTGTTTACATATATATGTATATTTGTGTTTATGTGTGTCAATATATATATGTGTAGATATATATGTGTGAACACACACACACATATAAACATATATGTGTGTGTGTGTTGCGCGCGTAGATATATGGGTGTGTGTCTCTTTGTATGTAGATAGATCTATATGTATACACATATATATACACACATATATGTTTATATAGCAAGACCATTATTTCAATTAGAAAGCGTGCGGAAAGAAAATTAGATCTATATGTATACACATGGCTATATAAAAAGCAACTAATATACATATATAAACTAATATGTCATGGATATCTAACGTAAGACAAATTAGAAACACTTATAATTAGGGCAACTTGTGTCATTTTAAATTTATATAAGGACATTTTAGGAAAAGGAGTAAAATTAACTAATTTAACCCCTCTCATTAATTCTCCCAAAATCGGTTAAATTGCTCCTATAATTAGGGACAGAGGTAGTAAGTTAAATCATCTTGTTGACTTGAATATTGTATTTTGTTGACCCTCATTGATGTCCAAAATCCAAAAATTACTTCACACTTGCCCAAAAAAACGGTGTGTAACATCCCATTTTCTAAAGCGGAATTTTTTTTTTTGCAATCAATCAGAGATGAGCAATGGAGCGTAAGAGTAACTGATCATAATATAACATGAACCATAGTGTAATAAAGTATTGATTACAGTAATCCTAAGGTTCGGAAAGTAATCGATGTAAAGGAAAAGAAAGCGATAAGATAAAGATGACTTCTTCCGCAAGTCACTCCCGCCGCTTTCCCGGACATCAATTCGCGGCCCTCCGCACTGAAAGCTACAAACAGATTCAATTTACCGCATTGAATCTCGTGTAATCTAACCTTATGCTCAAATAAAACAAGATATAGACAATAGATATTCATGACATAACAAAGAACATCTCATCGAGTGTGACACGATGTAACATAAGCATGAAGCAATTATGTAAGGTCCTACACAACAACATTGTGACACGTACAGACATAAGCATAAAGCAAGATGTAAAGTCCTACACATATATAGCTCGCACATTACTCGTGCCACGAACACGTGTCCTCGCCGCTAGAAAACTCAAAGCGGTATTATCATGTCTTATAACCCGTACAAGGTCAGTATGTAAAACGGCGACCCTAAGCGAGCCCCAGTATATGAATGTATCTATGACATATATGTATATGAGAGCTATAGGATTAGTGTTACAAGACGCGTCCGTACCTTCGTTTGATGTACGTAGTTGTTTCGCGAATCGTACTTTCGACGGAAAAATGGCTTTGTCCGACAATGCACGTTGGACAGCGTAACGGCAACAAATTAGGATTCCTGACGTCCTATAAGAGTAATATCACTTTTATTAGTGATTTGATACTACAACTGGCATTTTAGGTAAAAATTACCATTTTGCCCCTATACCCCTACTTGGCGGAATTTCGCCAGCGCTTCCGCCGCTACATAGGCTATTTTCTTCCCAAAATTTCGCGTAACTTCGACGCATTTATGATTCTTGAAAATAAAGACTAAAATAGCCCTCCCATATGATACCCAATCATACTTGAAATTTAAAGGCTATTACTACCCCTAATTTTGAAAGAGTTATAAAACTACAACTTTTCAATGACTCGATCCCTACTATGTTTACACCTCTCGCATATTTTTTCAACGCAAACAAGGCTCTAAAACATTTGTAGGAATCTTGTCACCTACTTTCTAAATCTATCTACTAATTCTACTAACTACTAAACTAAAAACGAAAGACTAAAAAAACTAAAGCCCGAAAGACTTACCCGTTGAAGACTTCTGCAGCTTCCGCCTGTAACTTCTCTCTCTTCTTTCTCTCCCTAGGAATTTCGGCCAAAGGAGCTCAAAGAAGTGAAGAGTGATGTGCAGAATTTTGAAGAGAGGAATGGCCTATTTATAGAAAATTTTTAGGGACAAGGTTGGAATTTTCCAAATTGTCTTACACTATTCATGTCCAACAATTCCAAAGGATTTTTGCCCTTGCTTTTTCATGCCTTGGCCGACCTCCCTTGCTGATGTGGCAGCCTCCCATTGGTCCAAAATGGTGACTTGGCTTGCTTTAAGCCCTAGCCCAACCGTTTTCCCGATCGGCACCCGATTCGCGTGATTTCTGAGAATTTACAAAATTATGGATTTACAACTTTGAAGACAAGTTCTCACTTAGTAGAAATGTCCAAGTTAACCTAAATTTTGATTCCATGTAGGCCTCCAACAAATCAAATTGAAGTTTTCTCGAAAACGTGTCCGAACGCGTCCGGTGTCTAATTCATTTTCGGAGATATCAATCTCTTCAAAATAATTCACTGATTCCAAATATGTCTAAACAAATTCAAACCCATTCCTAAATGTTGAGTTAGAATTTATTTTCCTCTTTTCCAAAATTATGCCTATATGCATTTTTCCCTATTTTGTTTTATTAGGAAAATGCACAAACGGCCTCGGAATTAACTTCCGAAAGAGGTCACTTAAAGGTAAAAACTCACCGATCAATATTTTACCTTGACCTTGGGATTCCTATTCCTAGATCTCTAGATAGGATCCGTTTCCTAATTTTAATATTACTATTCATACTTTTTACTTTAATTTAATTATATTATTTTTTTAATGTGCAAGTTGCACAACTTGTGTTTCTATTTCATTTTCATTTTTTTTTTATTTATTTTGACCTACTTTTCGGCTGGCCCTTATTTATTTAATAAATATTTATTTATTATTTATTTAATTATTTAATGATTTATTTATTTACTTTTTCCAACAAAAATCCCTAATTGGTCCATTCTTGTATTTAGGCCTAAAAATACCTAAACTCAACTATTTTTCATAAAAATTTCCAATTAATTAGTAAATACATATTTACTAATTTTAAAACAAAAACCACCAATTTTAGGGTTTCATATAATTACTTGTGAATTTCCTTCACTTATGCTTAAGTAATTAGCCCAATATTACTTAATTACTTAATTATCATCACTTGATAATTTTCTTAATTACAATGTCTCATTATCTTCATATTATTGCATTAACCTTAGTATTTCCATGCCTCTTACATTATTCTATAATTTGTAAGGGTATTTTGGTCTTTTATTACCTTTGGCACATTCTTGTACAATTTCCCCAATTTCATAATTTATTAAATTACTATAATTAGAGATATTATATTCTCCTAATTCACTTGGGCATTTTACTGCCTTTCAGGATTTTTCATGAATTTTCTAAGTTATTCCCGGCCCTTAGGGCATTTTCGTCATTTTGGCACTTTGGCCCTTAAACTCCCTAATCTCCTGCAGAAATTCTACTTAGAAAATAGACTATAATTATATAAGATCGGAGATTGAAATTTCACTTATCGAAATATCCAACTTTTATTTATAATATTCCGTATAAATATCCTAGTATTACACTATGGCAAAATTATGACAAGTATTGCAAGCATGGATTAATATGCGAAGGAAAAGTTATAATTAATATATAATTTTTTTTTTTTTACAATTTCACCTCATTTTTAATTAATTTTTATTGGGCCATTATAGTTTCCTCAATTACAGGTATTTATACCTATTATCATGATTTGTTAATTTGTAGGAGAAATGACACTAGTAATTGATGAGGTAACTTTCACCATACTAGCTAGAGTGGGAATCGTGGCCGACCCAACAGGGCCTGGAGTAAGAAAAACATCTGTTTTTCAAAGCCCTACCGATAGTACCAGGGCTGTGGCGGCCCTACTGAGGCCCGAAAATTACTATTCCGATTTTAACAATTTTTCCTTCTTTTTCCTTCGATTTTTTTCAAAGAAATATAATTAGTAAATTTCAACCATTAAAGTTCTAATCCATCAAATAAATGTTATCAACATTAATATCTAAACAATATAAATCATTCAACAAATAAACACATTTATTAATTCGTAATAAAAAACAAATAAACACAGAGAATATGTTTTTCCTTTTTTCAAAAATATTAAACAAATGAATTCCTTTGTGTATGCCCACGAAAAATGTCTTTCCTCTCGTAATTTTGTGTGTCCGCAAATTCCTTCGATTCGAGCATGATTTTACTAACAGTAAAAATAATTATACTTATTTTACGCAAAATATATTTATAATTTATTACTTATATAATATAGTAATACCAAAGTATGTGTTTATTTAATATGAAAACATCCCTTCTTTAAAATTTATAATAACTAATTATGTGTTTTAATACAGAATAATAATAAACATAAAAAAAGGGTTATAGTTTAAACTAAAAAAATCTAAGTAATTACAAATAAATACATTCATTAAGTAGAAGTCTAGGTAATTAATTTTTTTTAAACAAAGAAGCTACAGTTAAACGGGCCTGCAGGGCCGGCCCGACTAAGCCCGAGGCCCTACAGGGCCGGCCCTGCAGGGCCAATTTCAAATTTTTGGCCTATTTTTCAAGCCCGAGCCCTACAGGGCCAGGGCTTAAACGGCCGGCCCGATGGGCTGGCCCGATTTCCGGCTCTAATACTAGCATACATAAGAATTAATTTTATTTTTAACAGATTAATTATGAGAATGTTTATAATTAAGGTAATGATCCAATAAAAAGTAAAAAAGAAAAAGAAAAAGAAAATAGACCTGATTGTTAATCAGGTGAAACAAGAGGCGAATTATATTCTAATATGATCATTAATTTGTGGAGAGTTAATTATTAGTAGGTTTTTTTGATCGGAATTGATTTAGGTTAACTATATAGAAAGAAATTATCAAAGAATATATGGGTGTGTGAATTTGTTATTATAGTACTATATACAAAACTAAGACATACATGAACTGAGAGAGAGCCTCAATTAATGAACAAAGTGGAAATTGTGAGAGATCTTAGGTTGAAGGAAACCCTGAAAGAGAGAAATCAGAAAGGCTCTTAAGTTCTGATAATAACGAAGAAATAAAGAATGATCGTTATGAGTGATTATGGTGTATCTGCAGAGAGGACACGTGGAACGGATCTTGAGCCAAAGAGCTATACAATCAGAATGGAACCTGTGTTTGCATACTGCTGGTAAGCATCTAATCTTATCTCCACCATTCACTTGGCTTAAACACACTACACAGTAATAATATTCACTTTCATCAGAAGCTGCAGAAGAATAACGATGATGTTGAAAAGAAGAAGGCTGCTGCCAGTAAGAAGAAGACGATAACGACGACGTTGAACATGTTTTTTTACTGTGTTCTTTCTTTCTTTCTCTTTTTAATAATTTGCAGGGGATGATCGATCTCATGAGAAAGTTTTTATATATATCTGCAGAGTTAGATATAACTAACTAACTAGGCTTGCAAGTTTGAACTGGGTTTAATTTAATTTGTTCTTTCTTTGAAGCATCCATCCTTTAACTTTGAGGCATTCTTAACTAGTTTGTGGGGTCATGTACACTTCATTAATTCATTGTCATGTAACACTCTGATCCAATTTATAAGTTATTTTTGACAAAAAATTTGGTCATATTTATAAATCAAATTTCAGAGTAGTAAATGAGGTTGTGATGCTTTACCCATATTATTTGTACCAATGAAAATAGAGAGAGAATAAATAATTGAAAAATAAACATTCATAAATGAGGACAAAGTTGAAAATTTATCCTATAATCATTGAGTTAACTACCTCTCATTGATATGTATGATTTGATTAAAAATGACTTATAAATAGGACCAAAGTATTACACGATGTGTAAATTAAGATAGTCAACTCAAATTGAGTGAAGCGGAAGAAACTTGTCCCTTAAAGATTAAATGTGCGTGAATCAAAGTTTGAATCCATATTGAAAGATTTGGATAGGATTGCCTTTATAATAGGAATATGTGTGCGCTTATCAAATCAAATGTAATTAAATTACATAAGTATAGTTACATAAAATTAAAAATGAATAACATTTTTTCCACATGCATGAATTATGTAATGGAAAGAAAAGTAAATGAATCAAGAATCAAGTGAGGTTGAAAAGTAGAGATATATATATATATATAAAAGCAAGTAGTTGATAGAAAATTGAAGAGTACTGGTTACGTAGAATGGTTTGTGACTCTTTCAATTTTCAAAGCAAAGACTCTTCCCTCCGGGTCAGTCTTGGTCTTATTTATTTATTTTTGTTCGAAAAATATGGTCTTCGTCTTTGTCTTATACTCCTCTCTGCCTTTATTATAAAGCACCAACTAACTTTTCTCACAAACCAATAAAAGTAGTTAAATTCAATAAAGTTGTCTTAGAATCTAAGTAATTTCTAATATTATCCTTACTAATTGCCCTAAACTTCAATATCATATTAATTATTACTCCCACCCACTACCATTATTAATTATGGGCAGACATGGGAAAAATAATTAATGCTCATTGAGAATAAGCAAGTCATTTATAAAAGGACCAAATAAAATTCTAATTGGTACTTATAATAAGGACTCAGAGAATAGTTTCCATATGAATATCACAGGCCGCGCTATCCCTAATTTCAACGGCAATTTCTTTTTCTCACTTCTCATTTCGTGTCCCCCACGTTGCCTCCACTTTTAAGCAAGGTTCCAAAGCCTGGACCGCCATTAAACAAACTCGGGTAATGAGTTAAAAGTCAAATTGGAGTTAAATTATGTTAAATTGATGAAATTGAAGATTTCATGGTAATAATTAAATAATATGAAGTTTTAACTAATTTTTTTAAACACTGAACCGGGTTGATGCCTAAACTGACCTGGTTTCTTGATTAGTTTGTCGGTTTCCGATCTGGTTCGATTCCGAACTTGTCTTTTAAGCTATTTATTATTATTATTATTAAGAAGGTTTCTTCCAACTCTCATTTCTACTACTCATTTGGTTCATAATATAATATATATTTACTTGATTTAATCGGATTAAAGAAGTTTATTGAATTAGTTAAAAATCACATGTACTTTCTAAAATAATCTAATAATCTTCCTTAATTCCTCCATTCTCTATCGTTATTGATTATTATCGAGTGAGTATCAATATGAGTAAATTAAAAAAAGATTAAAAAAATAAAAAAATTATGTGTTATATTGAGGATAAAAGTCAACTTCTCAAATATATGTTATATTAAGAATCGAAGGAAGTATGTTGGAGCATACATGCACGGGTTAGAAAAGTTAAGTTTGAATGTGATACAAATTTCCAGGTTTCATACAGACATCATTAAGATTTTATATATTGGTTTTTATTTTTTACCGATCATATTTTTGTTGTTGTCAGGAGTTATTACTTTTTACCATCATATAAGTGTGTAGTGAAGGCAAAGTTTAAAATAAATAAACAAATAAAATTTCTGGCACGTAAGCATAAGTTTTCTATTAATTAGTTGTAACGTATACCTTAATTCTTAAAAGCCCAAATAATAAAACAAAAACTTAGAATTCAACGAACCCAATAATTACTAGTGTGACGTAAGTGATGATTATATGACTTTCTCAACATTTGACATTCATTGTCTATTCTATATTTTAAATTTACTTTGGGTCAATGAGGATAATTTCTTTGGTAAAATATAATGGATAAAAAATAAAATAGTTTATAGTCAAACATAATCGTTAATCAATATCTTAACAACGAATTCTGAAAAAAATTGAAGGGTGCTATTGTAGTAGCCCAAACTAGCATCATCCTTGCAGAGGTGAGTCCACCCCAAACTATTACTCCCTTGTCCTAATTATAGCAGCAATTTAATCGATTTTGGGGGATTAAGGAGAGGAGTCACTACTGGAAAAAGTCGAAATTGCTACGGATTTTTGCGACGGAATATTATCCGTCGCAAAAATGAAATATTTGCGACGGAAGAACATTCCATCGCAAATTTTGCGACTTGACGGCCCTGTCTCCGTCGCGGCCGTTGCAGCACAGACGGTGCGTTTCAAGTCGCCGCAGCTTTGCGACGAAACTCCGTCCGTCAGAAACACTTTGCGACGGACGGGCGGTCAAGTCGAAATCTGCTACGACGGACGGACGGCCCGTCGCAGCGCAAGGTCGGTGGCACCGACACTTTGTGACGGACCGAGTCCGTCCGTCGCAAATTGCGACGGACGGACCGTCCGTCGCACAAATATTGCGACGGACGGTCCGGTCCGTCGCAATTTGCGACGGACCGGCATTCCGTCGCAAAATCGCGGAGTCTCATTTAAGAGACTCTGCGTCTTCCTCCCCCCTCCCGCGCACGCTCCCCCTCTCCTCCCCCTCCGCGCAGCTCCCCTCCCCATTGATTTCTCCGGCTGCCCTTCCGTTTCCGGCCTCCCCTCTCGTTTTCCGGCCTCCCCTCTCGTTTTCCGGCCTTCCCCTCGCGATTTCCGGCTCCACCCGCGATTTCAGCGCCCTCCTTGCTTGTATTGGTGCGGTGGTGGTTCTTCGCTTGCTCGTCGGAGTAGGTGGTGGTTTTTCCAACGTTCTTTGTTCTTCCCTTTGTTCACGGTTTAGGTATGTTTAAATGTTTGAGATAGATTATTGTATATAGATTAATATGTAATTGATATTGATTAGTATAGATAGATTAAATATTGATTTGATTATGTAGATTAAAATGTTGATTAGTATGTTTAAATATTGATTAGTATAGATATAGTTGATGGGGATATTGATTAGTATAGATAAAATAAATCTTGATTAGTATGTTTAAATGTTTAAATATTGATTAGGGTAGATAGATTAAATATTGATATTGTTTAAATGTAGTTGTTAATAAATATTGATTTGCCTATGTAGATGAAAATGTAGTTATTATGGACATTGATTTGCGTATGTAGATTAAAATGTTATAGTTATTGATTTGGGTATGTAGATTAAAAGGTACTTGATGTTGATAATTTGTTAGAGGCTTACAAAAATTGTTATGATATTATATTAATTGATAATTGGTAACTAGATATATAATTTGTTAAAGGAATTAATTAATTAACATAAAGTATAATTAAAGAAGATAAAGATTTAAAGAAAAAAAAGACTATTTAGTTTTATTAAAAAAAATCTCATTTACATTCATTATTTCAATTTATCTTTAACAATTTATATAATAAATAAAGGTTGATAATTTCAAAAACTAAATTATAAATGCTATTTAGATAAATAGGTAATTATAAATACAAAATATAAAATTCCTTTTGCATATTATATAATCTTGATTTGTTCTTATAAATTGGTCACTAATATATAAATTTACATATTTGTGGCATGTTGAGATGTTAATTAGGTTAGTAATTGAACTAGCTAAGAAGTATGGAACACAATTATGATAGAAGTTGGATGTACAATCGTCTAACTGATAGAAGAGAACTAACGCAAGTATTCTTGGCGGGTTTGGAAGAGTTCATCCAATTTGCTTTAGCGAATTCAAATACTTCAAGTAGGGAGATCAGGTGTCCGTGTGCCAAATGTAGGTGTTTAAGATTTAGGGATACGGGCAATGTCAAAATTCATTTGTGTCAAAAGGGATTCATGAAAGATTATGAATGTTGGGAATGTCATGGCGAAGTCCGTCAGACACCGAGTGGTTATTACGGGGACAGTAGTCATCGAGAGAACCTTAATCAATATGAGCAGCTTGGTTATGGATGCCGCGGACCGTCGATCGGCCAATATTTTGATCCTGTTACTCATGCTGAGTCGTCATACATGGGAGAGGAGACCCGTACACATACCCAACCATCATACATGGGTGAGGATCCTCATCCGGAAGCCGCTAGGTTCTACAAAATGCTTCAAGAAGCCCAACGTCCGTTATGGGAAGGTTGCGAACACTTTGATAGTAGTGAATATTCATCGCTATCGGCTACCCCAGCAACACTAAGCTTGAAGACCGATCACCATATGAGTGAGAGGAATTACAACGAAATGATGCATATCATGAGTAAGGTTGTTCCCAAAGACACTAATTTGCCGAAGGATTTTTACCAAGCAAAAAAAGGTGAAAGAGCTTGGGCTTGGATGTGAAAAATCCATTGCTTGCCTGCAGGATGTATGTTGTATTACAAGGATGATGCTGAACTCGACCAGCTTGTAAATTCTGTGGAGATGACAGATATAAAGTTGTGGGGAAAGGAAGGAAAATGACCCGTCATGCGTTAAGTAAGATGTGGTACTTTCCTCTGGTTCCAAGACTTACGAGATTGTATGCATCGAACAAACAACTTGCTCACATGAGATGGCACCGGAGCATCGCAGGATGAAAACTTTGTGACGCATCCATCCGATGCGGAAGCTTGGCGTAAATTTGATGAGGCAAATCCTTTCTTTGCTATGGATCCCGTAATGTCCGTCTTGGTCTATGCTCGGATGGGTTCGCTCCTTTCAACAATACGGGCGGGGCTTATTCCCGTTGGCTGTCATTGTGACTCCGTACAACCTCCCACCTTCTATGTGCATGAGAAGAGAGTTTTTCTTTCTTAACGCGTTAATCCCCGGGCCATCCAACCCGAAAAAGAAGATAGATGTGTACCTCAGACCTTTGATAGACGAGTTGAAGATGTTGTGGAGTGAAGGGGTTCTTACGTATGATATATCATTGAGTCGAATTTCACCATGCGGCCGCCTTAATGTGGACCATAAATGATTTCCCGCATATGGGATGTTGAGTGGTCGGCAACCGTCGGGGAAGCTTGCATGCCCGGTATGTCTTGAACAGAACATGGGTTTTAGCTTGAAACACAATCGCAAGGTCGCTTGGTTTGATAGGCATCGGCGATTCCTACCCCGATCATCCGTGGAGGAGAAATAGAAAAGACTTCACGCGGAATGTTGTCGAACGAGCGAGCAACCCCGTCGTTTAAGTGGCCAAGAAATATGGGACAGAGTCAAGTACATTCAAAGTGTCGAAGAGGGGCTGCTTCTGTGGAACCCGAGGGATACGGCGTTGATCATCATTGGAACAAACGCAGCATCTTCTCGGGAACTACCATATTGGAAAGATCAATTGTTAAGACACAACCTCGATGTCATGCATATTGAGAGGAATGTGTTTTGCAACATTCTCGTACACCGTGATGGACACCAAGGGCAAGACGAAGGACACAATCAACGCAAGACGGGACATAGAAGCGATATGCGAAGGCCTCGCTTTACATTTGGTGGGGAGTGGCACGGGACGGACATCCAAACCTAGAGCGCCGTACACATTCAACAAACAACGAATTTGGAACTGTTGCAATGGGTTAAAGAACTGAAACGCAGACGGTTATGCGTCAAACATGAAAAGATGTGTCGACATGCACGAGGCGAAGTTATTCGGCATGAAGAGTCATGATTGTCATGTTTTCTTCCGAGATTGTTGCCTTGGGCCTTCAAAGCACTTCCGAAGCATATATTGTCAATTCTGACGGAATTTTCCATGTTCTTTAGAGAAATTTGTGCTTCTGAGCTTAATGTTGAAAAGTTACGGCACCTGGAGGCGAGCATGCCCATAACGCTATGCAAGTTAGAGATGGTGTTTCCTCCTAGCTTGTTTGACTCAATGGAACATTTGCCCGTTCACTTGGCCTACGAAGCAAAGGTGGGAGGCCCGCAACAATATAGATGGATGTATCCGTTTGAGAGGTAATATATATATTTCTATCGCGCTTTATTAATTGACCGACAGGGTACTTTAGTTTATAAATATCCTCTGATATTCCATTGTAGGTTTTTACGCACACTTAAGAACAAGATCAAAAATCCAAGGTACGTTGAAGGATCTATCGCCGAGGCATACCTTGTCGAAGAGGCCGCAAAATTTGCTTCATACTATTATCCCCTGAAATGATATCAAGATGGAGAGGGTACCTCGCAACGATGATGCCGGTGATACGAGGGATCAAAAATCAATATTTAATTTTCCAGGCGAGTCGTGGGAAAACGTTCTAGGTCAACTCTTGACGGAAGAGATAAGCGAGTAGCGGAGTGGTACATTCTAAACAACCGTGAAGAGGCCGCCCAAGATTTAAAGTAAGATTTCTTTTCTTTTGTTGTTACGCTAAGAATTCCAGATTAAGAGCATTTTTTTCTTCTTACGCTTACTTCTCTAATTCGGTCCGATCGGAAATCCTTCAATGGCGGAATCCGAAGTTGACCAATTCACGATGTCTGAGTTCCCAAAATGGCTTCGATCCTACTTCGTGGAAAATCCAGTCCGCGCGGGACAAAAATGGACAAACATGGAAATATTGAGATCCACTGGACAAGGAGATATACGGTTGGTTATGACCCATTCATCCTTGCTCAACAAAGGAACAAGTTTACTATACATCATACCCCACATCCCGCCTGTGTTGGAGGGGAGTTATTAAAACCAAAGCACGAAATATTATACCAAAGTCGAAAGAGCCGGAATTAAATGACGGTATGGCTGAACCGTTCCAAGCCGATGTGGAACATGTACTCCCCATAAACATCTTCGATGACGAAGTACCAAGCAATCTATTTGATTCTCTGCGGGGTTAGAATTAATTCCTATACAAATTGACGATGAGGAATCAGACGATGAGGAAGAAGTGATTTACTCTAATAGTGAATCGGAGTTCGACGACTATGAGACCTCATCAGAGGAAGACGTGCAAGCAAATGTTGATGTTGATGAACAAGAATCGTCCGATTGATTTCGTTAGTTCTTTGTTTGTGATGATTTGTTATACTACATACTTTGTTAATGCGCTACTTATTGTTATATATTTTTTGACATTATGTCTATGAGTGTTTAGAGATGGAGCATCTAGGAGGACGTTCAGGTAGTGGTCGAGCCCAACCCCGTCCTATCAGAGGGGGTAGGGCGACGTCATCTGCTCCTTATGGAGGTAGAGGGTCCAGCGCTTCCCGGATATGCCATCCTTTGATATGTCATCTTCACCGTCTACATATTTGTCATCTTCACCGTCGTTTGTATATGTCGTCATCACCGTCATTGTATATGTCGTCATCACCGTCTACCCCCACCGATCCACAAAGCAAGGGGGATCACAGTTTACAATATAATTTCGATTGATTTACATAAGTTTAGTTACATATGATTTACATATGTTTATCTTCAATACTTCACATTCCTTCTTTAGCACAATGCGTCGCCTCATAGCCACGTTGGGGAAGAAGGTAGTTCCTCCGATCCACCAACTGGGCTCCAGAGATCCTTCGACACGGAAGCTTTGGATCCGTCCCGACGGCGTCGGGTAAGTCATGCCAAGTTACCGTAATGTTACAATTTTCTCTATGTAAATGGTTTGTATGGTAATATTTGCATGATGTCATCTCTCATCAGATTTGAGCCTCATAATGAGGTAAGGGACTTCATCTCGGCCCAATTATTCCGCAATTACAACCATCCTTGGGCCAAGTGGACAGAAATTCCTAGCACTACTCGAGATGCTTGGTTCGATGAGTTCTTGGTAAGTTTTTTGTTTTATGGTTATTTAATTAAGTACTTTAAAAATTTGGAGCACTAATGGTTCGTTATTGATTTTCGGCGCCGATATGACGTTGCTCGAACATCGTGCGTAATCGAAAGCAAATTATAATCATAATGGAGGCAAATTTTTGCGTCAAAAGCTTTACTGCTTGAGAAATAAAAGAGGCAAGAAAGACTGGATTCCCAGACACCGTAGACGAATTATTGCAAATTGGGCCACAAATGAAAAGTTTCAAAACATGAGCACGAAAAATAAGCAAAACAGAGCCAAAATGGAAGGACCGTCATATCTTTGGCGCCGCATTCCTATTAGTGAGCATCGACGGAAAATTGTAAGTACACTCTATTTTCTATTTAGGTATTTGATATTTTATACTTTGAAGTAATTAATTAAGGTTCTCATCCGCGTTTGCGGGTAGAGTCCGGGAAGTCCCTGAAGGATCAATTGAGTGGGCTACCTTTGAGCGGACCCATTCCCGACAAATCAAGGGAGTGAGCGACAATGGATTAACCAAAAGGCGCCGCAAGTAGCGGTTAGACATTTATTGCCTTTATTACTTGTTTTATGCACCACCATATTTATTTTATTTTACATGTCTAATAAGCTATGTATTTTTGTGCTTGTAGGAAACCTTTCGAAAGGCGTCGCAGAGAGAGGGTCGCAGCTTGGTTCGACCCCGCATCCTCTCGGTCCGACAATGAGAGTCTGTTCTTTGAGGCCGCAGCGGATTTAACAAGAAAGGGAGAGTCTTTGGATACGGTGCCTCTGCCGGCCGATCAAGCAATCAAAGCGCTCCTCATCCAGCGGTGAAGGTGTTTCTCCAGTACACGTAATACATTTCATATTGATAATTTCCATTCTCTTGTCTATTCAAATGAAGTACAAATAATAAATGTACTTCATAATGTATTTGCAGATGAGTGAAGAAGATGAAAGCGTTGGTGGAGCAAAGCAAGCAACACAGATGAGTCAAGAACAGACATCATGAGGCGAGATGCTTCAGAACGGGAGAGGATGGAGCGTGGCAATGAATCAGAACGGGAGAGGATGGCGCTTGCGATGCAACAGAACGGAGAGTATGCGACAGCAGATGGATCGATGCAAGCGGAGATGATGAGACAGATGCAGAATCAACTCCTGTCTCTAATGACACAAAAGGGTTCTGGGTCGGCTCTGGTGATGATGACCATGCGGGTGATGATGATGATGATCACAATGCCGATGTTTAGACTACTTTTTAGTATTTGTTCCTTACAACATTATTATATATATTTTGTTTTCTCTGTTTAAACTCTTTTTAATATATTAATGATACTTTTGCAATCAATTTTCAAGAAAAAAAAAATCCGTAGCAATTTGCTACGGATTACAAATCCGTAGCAATTTGCTACGGATTATGAATCCGTAGCAATTTGCTACGGATTATGAATCCGTAGCAATTTGCTACGGATTGATAATCCGTAGCAATTTGCTACTGATTTGTAATCCGTAGCAAATTGCTACGAATTTTCAATCCGTAGCAATTTGCTACGGATTTGGAAAATCCGTAGCAATTTGCTACGGATTTGGAAAATCCGTAGCAAATTGCTACGAGGTTTTTTGCTACGGAAATAATCCGTAGCAAATTCCGTAGCAAATCGATTTTGCTTCGGAATTTTGGCATTTTCCGTAGCAAAATCGATTTGCTACGGAATTTGCTACTGATTTTTCCGTAGCAAAATCAATTTTTTTGTAGTGAGTTAAATTAGTTAATTTTACTCATTTTTCTAAAATATCCTTATATAAATTTAAAATGATATAAGTAAAAATGAATTAACATCGCCACATATCTCTCCAACCAATTTTCCTTTTTTTTTTGATAAGATAAACTATTACCAATTGCCATGCAAAGAGGCTGCTAAATAGTGGGATAATGCAACTTCTTGTATCTTTCTTCGGGGACGCAGCCACCAGCTTCAAATTCAAGCTCTGAAAGTGACTGTTTAGTTTGGGTAAAATACTCCGCTTAACAACCACAATATAATAAGGGTTTTTCATTTGTTATGTCACTTAACATAAGGTAATTTGTCAAGTCATCTCAAAACTACATCGTTTTGGGAGTTAGTGGAATTAATGAAGGGTACGGTGTTTTGACATTTTTTATTTATTATATGAATTTTACTAAAAGATCCTTTATTACTTTCTCTAACCCCAAAACTACGTCGTTTTGAGAGTTAGGAGAATTAATGAAGGCTCTTTTAGTATTTTTGTTTTTGTATTTATTATATAAATTTTACCAAAATACCCTTCATTAATTCTCCTAACTCCTAAAATGACGTAGTTTTGGAGTGACTTGACAAAACCTTATATCAAGTGACATGACAAACGATAAACTCATATAATAATAAGGGAAAATCCATCTCAAGGCTCAAATTAGCAAAAAAATGTCAAAAAATGTCGAAGAAAAAATCACATATCAAAAAGGCCCTAGGGCCTTTTCTAGTAATTTTTTCATAAAACGTTAGTTGTTAACGGATACTGATTTAGTTGTTAATGTTACTAATTTAGTTGTTAGGATATTGTTATTATATTAATAGGGCTGATTTAGTTGTTAAGGTTCTACCGATATAATTGTTAATTCAACTAATTTAGTTGTCAACGGTTATGAAAAAATATTAGAAAAGACTCGAGGCCTTTTTGACATGTAACTTTTTTTGGGGTCTTTTTTGACATTTTTTTTGCTAATTTGGGCCCTGAACTAGATTTTCCTTAATAATAATACTACTATATAAAAGATTAAAATGAAAATGTGACATGTTGCATAAAGTTAATATTAAAATAAATAATTTATGGAAAAATAAAATAAAATACATTTAAATTACTATACGCACACACACTTATGTACAAAGTTTGAATTAAATTTGTTTGTTTTGTATATGTTCCAATATATTTGGAATCTTTCGAATAACATCTTCCTTTGCCTTGATGCTCAAGAAATAGTAGCCAAGCAAGCCAAGTCAACTCGAGGCTGCATGCTTCATTTTTTCTTAAAGAAAAGATAAAAACTACTATGAATTCTTTTTAATTTTGATGGATTAAGTTCAGATAAAAATTGAATATTTAACTACTAAAATTATGAGTGAATTTATTTAATAAGTTAAATCATCTTGTTGACTTGAATATCGTATTTTGTTGACCCCTCATTGATGTCCAAAATCAAAAAAATTACTTCACACTTACCCAAAAAAATGGTGGCAAAATTACTGACAGGTATTGAAGCATGCATGGATTAATATGCAAAGGAAAAAATTATAATTAATATACAATTTTTTTACAATTTCACCTCATTTTTAATTAATTTTTTTTATTGGGTCATTATAGTTTCCTCGATTATGTACAGGTATTTATACCTATTATCATGATTTGTTAATTTGTAGGAGAAATGACACTAGTAATTGATGAGGTAACTTTCACCATACTAGCATACATAAGAATTAATTTTATTTTTAACAGATTAATTATGAGAATGTTTATAATTAAGGTAAGGACCCAATAATAATATAAACTATATAGACCTGATTATTAATCAGGTGAAACAATTGGCGAATTATATTCTAGTATGATCATTAATTTGTGGAGAGTTAATTATTAGTAGGTTTTTTTTTTTTTTTATGGGAATTGATTTAGGTTAACTATAAAGAAAGAAATTATCAAAGAATATATGGGTGTGTGAATTTGTTATTATAGTACTATATACAAAACTAAGACATACATGAACTGAGAGAGAGCCTCAATTAATGAACAAAGTGGAAATTGTGAGAGATCTTAGGTTGAAGGAAACCCTGAAAGAGAGAAATCAGAAAGGCTCTTAAGTTCTGATAATAACGAAGAAATAAAGATCGATCGTTATGAGTGATTATGGTGTATCTGCAGAGAGGACACGTGGAACGGATCTTGAGCCAAAGAGCTATACAATCAGAATGGAACCTGTGTTTGCATACTGGTAAGCATCTAATCTTATCTCCACCATTCACTTGGCTTAAACACACTACACAGTAATAATATTCACTTTCATCAGAAGCTGCAGAAGAATAACGATGATGTTGATGAAGAAGAAGAAGGCGTTTGATGAGGAAGAAGAAGAAGAAGGCTGCTGCCAGTAAGAAGAAGACGACGACGACGACGTTGAACATGTTTTTTAACTGTGTTCTTTCAATTCTTTCTTTTTTAATAATTTGCAGGGGATGATGTTCGATCTCATGAGAAAGTTTTTAATTATATATATATCTGCAGAGTTAGATATAATAACTAACAAGGCTTGCAAGTTTGAACTGGGTTTAATTTGTTCTTTCTTTGAAGCATCCATCCTTTAACTTTGAGGCATTCTTAACTAGTTTGTGGGGTCACTCTTCTTCGTGAGTATTTTATTTATAAGTCTTTTTTAATCGTTTTTTTTTTATTTTATTTATAAGTCTAGTTTCGGG
Organism: Acacia pycnantha; assembly: GCA_025563575.1. Lineage (NCBI taxonomy): Eukaryota > Viridiplantae > Streptophyta > Magnoliopsida > Fabales > Fabaceae > Acacia > Acacia pycnantha. Next base: position 5,074 of record JAMWYP010000018.1, on the reverse strand, counting down.
TAGTAAATGAGATTATAACACTTTTACACATTTTAATTGTAACAATGAAATAAAGAGAGAAGAAAGAGTGAAGCGGAAGAAGCTTGTCCCTTAAAGATTAAATGTGCGTGAATCAAAGTTTGAATCCATATTGAAAGATTTGGATAGAATTGCCTATATAATAGGAATATGTGTGCGCTTATCAAATCAAATGTAATTAAATTACATAAGTATAGTTACATAAAATTAAAAATGAATAACATTTTTTCCACATGCATGAATTATGTAATGGAAAGAAAAGTAAATGAATCAAGAATCAAGTGAGGTTGAAAAGTAGAGATATATATATATATATATATATATATATATATATATAAAAGCAAGTAGTTGATAGAAAATTGAAGAGTACTGGTTACGTAGAATGGTTTGTGACTCTTTCAACTTTCAAAGCAAAGACTCTTCCCTCCGGGTCAGTCTTGGTCTTATTTATTTATTTTTGTTCGAAAATATGGTCTTCGTCTTCGTCTTATAGTTATCCATATCACAGGCCGCGCTATCCCCTAATTTCAACGGCAATTTCTTTTTCTCGCTTCTCATTTCGTGTCCCCCACGTTGCCTCCACTTTTAAGCTACTTATTATTACTCCCTCTGGTCCTAATTATAGGAACAAATTACCAGAATTTGGAGGGATTAATGAGGATAGTTAAATTAGTTGATTATATATATTTTCCTAAAATGAATGATATATTCTGAATAGCTCGTTCAATCGTTAGCCCCATGAGCCCTGCGTATGTCCATACTCTCCGCGACTTCTCCGAGCTCGCATTCGTCAACCTCGACTTCTCCAAGCTCACAGTCCGGCGTCGTCGACTTCTCTGAGCTTACAGTCCGGCATCGTCGAATCGATAGGTATATTTCTTATTTTGAGTTCCGATTTCAGATACTCCTTACTTCAAAATTGCTCAAAATTATTTTATATAAAAAGTATAATTTAGGTGTATATGACATTAATGAGTTGCAAACATTATTTACTTTATAAAATATATAGGTATATTATTAAATTATTATTGTCTTTAATTATTATTGAGAAAGTATAAATAGAGGTATTATAGGAAAAAAATGACAAAAGTTAAAACTTGCTCATATAATTAGGACCAAAACCAACTCTAAAATTTGCTCTTATAATTAGGACCGGAGGGAGTATTATATTATTATTTTCTTCCAACTTTGCATTTCTACTACTCCTCGATCAATCGTTAATATAAGATATATTTATATAATTTGATTAGACTAAGAAGATTTATTAAATTAGTTAACATGACATGTACTTTTAAAATACTCTAATTATTTTCCTTAATTCCTTCGTTCTCTATCCTCGTTGATTATTGTCGAATGAGTATTAATATAAGTAAATTAAAAAAATATTAAAAAAATATGTCTTATATTTAGAGATAATACCAACTTTTAAATATATTTTATATTAAGAATACGAGGGAATATGTTGTCCAGGTTTCATACATCCATCATTAAGATTTTATATATTGGTTTTCACCGATCGTTTGAGTGTGTAGTGAAGGCAAAGGTTAAAATAAATAAACAAATAAAATTTCTTGCCCGTACGCGTAAGTTTTCTATTAGTTGTAACGTATACCATAATTCTTAAAAGCCCAAATTATAAAAAAAAAACTTAGAATTCAACGAACCCTATAATTACTAGTGTGATGTAAGTGCTTTTTTTTTTTTGGCTCATGGTGTGACGTAAGTGATGATTATCTGACTTTCTCAACATTTGACATTCATTGTCTATTCTATATTTTAAATTTACTTTGGGTCAATGAGGATAATTTCTTTGGTAAAATGGATAAAAATAAAATAGTTTATAGTCAAACATAATCGTTAATATCTTAACAAAGAATTCTGAAAAAATTAGAGGGGTGCTATTGTAGTAGCCCAAACTAGCATCATCCTTGCAGAGGTGAGTCCACCCCAAACTATTACCAATTGCCATGCAAAGCTTAAGTCATAGAAGAAGTTAAGTTCTAGTGCCCGAGAGCTTTCTAAAGCTCACGGAGTGCCGGCATCAAGCCGGTCCGTTTAAGTTAAGGGAAGGACTTATGATTTAGAATCTTCAAAATGAATCGGGCTAAAAGCCAACTCAGTAGGGCCGCGAGTCCTATAAAGCCGCCAATTTGTTTTTGTTTTTTTATTAAATGATTATGACTATAAGTTTAGTTTTTCTTTGAGGCTAATGATTTTTTAAAGTTGGAATGTTTTTCAAATCATATAATGTTGCAATTAGAACGATTTTAAAGGAAAAATTGATTATATTCTTATTAAAAATATAAGAGAAGTTCGTTGATGACATTATAATTAGTTAAAAGTCTTGTAATTGAAGAATCTTTCATTTGGTTTTTAAATATTTCTACCAAAAAACATTCTTATGAAATATTGAAAGAATCATTCTTTTATTGATGTAAGATACACAAAGAGAACAATTTTTTAATTATATTTTTAATTGTATGTGAAGAGGTTTGAATATTATGCAAATTATATCACAAACAGAAACTAATAATACATTGAAAAATGAAAAATTAGAGTCTCTATTTCATAAGAATTTTGTTTCAAGGCAAATGATCATTTATTCTATTTATCAACAAATATAACACATTTATTACTTTAAAAATATATGACTTAAATTAAAATTTTCAGTCTTTTAATTTAATTTCTTTAAGAAAATTGAAAGAAAATCATGTTTTTGTTAGACATGCTTAAAGCCCGCAAGCCGGCTTGAGTTTATAAGTAAACGGGCAGGGCTTCAAAATATAGACTTTTTATGGAAGTTAGGCCGGGCCTGTGAAGGGCCGGGACAACCCCTTTTCCCACTTCTAGATACACCTTCTCAATGTTATTTGAATCTATGATCATATGGGAGGAAATTATTCCCCTTAACCAATCAACATGGGATAAAACGGGTCCTATTTCTCTCATTATCCATCTTCTCGCCTATCCCTCCCCATCCTCAATCCTGACCGTCAAAAATCTTGATCCAAAGGACCACAATCATTTTTGAAAAACCGCGCGCGGTTTTTATTACACTCTTTTAATGGACAAGGAGAGTATCTCCTTCCGGATAAAACATGCCTCCACAAGACCTTAAAATATTTTGAATGAAAGGGACATGTACTAGCGTTTTGAGATTAAAAGAGGAATCAAATCTATGACATCCCACTTATAAAAGAGCTTACATACCAATACCACTAGACTATAAAATCATTGCCCACGAGACCTTAAAATAGCCAAAGCCTCGGGACATAAATACCACTAGAGGTATTGAAATCTTCCATTTTGTTAGCTTTGTAAAAAATATTCTTTTAAATTTCTTCAAATTTATATATTTTTTCAGGGATTTATTCCAGAAAAAATAATTCATTTTTTATATCGTGTGAAAAATATATCTAGTTACCTAAAAGATTATTATCATTGATTGTTTCTTAATTACTAAAAATCATCTTTAACGACGCTGAAGAAGTCTCATTAGCCCCATGTGAAAGATTTTCTTTTTCGTCGTGTGGACTGAATCAGCCCGAGCTCTCAGATTTTTCTTAAAGCCCATAGTAGGGTCCAGTTTATGTAGAACTCTTCGATCTTGCGGGCTCCTTAATTCTTATGTTAACTCGTAAATCGTTATCCAGCAACCTCCCTTCAAGGACGGTGATGCTGCAGCTCCACTGATTTTTCTCTTCAACTTTTTTCCGCAGTCACTCAGGAATCACCACCACCATAGCTTAGCATTTCAGAGAGGAACAGAAGAACTGAAATTCTATCTTCATCCACTTATGCCGTTTGCTGGTATATTATCTGAACTGTGACTGAATGAGCTCCCATGCCTTTGTTAGGTACTATCCCCTCCTCTCTATCTCCAATCCTTGATTTGGTCCTAGTCTTTTTCTTTCTGCTCTTTTGTCTTGTAATTATTGAGGATTTTACTTATGTTAAATTTTATGGAAGACCCGCGAAATATCATTTTTGTTTACATGTAGTTTATATTACTATAACTTGCCGACGTCATTGAATTTGATTTTCTTGCTGGTTCAATCCTCCCCTACTTCAAAATGTTTCTGTTCCTTCAATGGAAGATTTTAAGCCTTTCAGTGGAAGTAAAATGGTCATTTGCTCGTGAAACCTTTAACGCCTTAAGCAAGAATTTGTGAATGGGTGTGTGGTTTATGCAGTTGTAGATGTTACTACTGATTACTGTTTCCCTTCTCTTTAAATTATGTCAGCAGAGTTTGCAAATGCACATCCCTCTTTCCAATACTCTCTGTGTTCATTCGGGTCGCAGAATAGTTCTCTTTATAGATTAGCATCAGTTTCGGTTTCCTTTGGTAATGAGCAGAGAGTTCCTTGTGGCTGGAAATCCTTTCACAAACTTAGAAAGTTAAGCTTCAATGTGGGATCTGTTGAGCTTCGAAAAGGTAGGCTGCTGATAAAGGCAGTTGCTACTCTTGAACCAAAGGGGTTGGCTGCAAACGAAAATAAATGCTTGGGTCCGAAGGACCCAGATCTGGGTCTAAATTCTAATACACCTGGGCCTTCGCACGAATCTTCTAATGAAGAATCTAAAGAACCTGATGAGAGAGAAGTTGAGAAGAATGAGAATTTCAAAAGCAAATAAAGGAGGCATACCATGGAATAAAGGCAGAAAGCACAGCCCTGGTAACAAATTCATATTGTACTTCCTTTACTTTCCGGTTAGTTTGGTTTCTATTCTATAATGTTCTAAGATTACCTGAAATGTTGAAATTCTGAGCAGAGACTTTGCAAAAAATAAAGGAAAGAACAAGGCTTGCAATGCAGAATCCTAAGGTGATGTCATGTAAGAATATCTTAATATCTTTGCTGATGAAGATTACCATATTAAGTCATATAGCATCCATACTATTGTAATATTAATTTATTTATTAATCTACTATTTGTTGTAGAATCGCCTGATCTTGTTTACTGATCTACTTTTTGTATCTTAACTGATATCTCTTTCTGGAAGAAACTCTATTAACTGAAGCTGGAGGAAACAGAAGTTTGATTTCTCTTATTC